>JACXGI010005785.1:0-45114 GCA_016801175.1 Esox masquinongy
AAATGATGGCAGGTGTGTAATGACTTCTATTTAACATGAGTTTGAATGTGATTGGTTAATTCTGAACACAGCCACATCCCCAGTTATAAGAGGGTGTGCACACTTATGCAACCAGGTTATTGTAAGGTTTTTATTTTTCATTTTTCCCCCTCGAAGATTTCAGTTTGTTTTTCAATTGAATTGTTTACATTATAGGTCACATTAAAAGTGGAAAATTTCTGAAATGATTCATCACAATAACCTGGACTTTTTATATCCACTGTATATACAACCTACCAACTGGTCTGTGGGTAAATTAATGTCATCTACCCAGCTTGCTTGTAATTTATTTCTTTAAAACTAGAAAGCCCGTTTATCACAATAACAATAAATTAGCTAGACAATGTCATGTATGCCTCAGGCTCCATTCTCTCCGTTCTCTCTCCATTCTCTAACACAGATGTGCGGACACATATTTTTATATTATTTATTTAAATAGTTTTGGTTTGTAATTGTTTTTTTTATCATTTCTTATAAGAAAGAATATTTATTTTTATAAATGAAGCAAAAAAGAAACCTTCCTGAATCCTGTCACTGTTGTCATTTGACTGATTATAGCCTAAATGAATAAGAATATAAAAGTTAGGCAAATTGACTGATTATAGCTAAGAATAAAAGTTAGGCAAATTTTACTTGTTGAAATATGTTGTATTTCTTCTCTCTCAAAAATCTTCGAATCGGAACCAGATTCGATAAGCAGATTTGGAATCAGAATCAATGAAACTGAAATGATACCCAACCCTAATGATTTATACTCAATGCATTTACTTTTTACAGTGTAGCTACTTAGCAAACGGGAAAACAAATCCATTAAATTACACCATATTCCAGTTAAGTCACCCCTGATGTTATAACTTAAAATATACTGCATGTGTAAATGAATCATCAAAACAGATTAGTCCAATATAAAATGGATTTATTAATTGAATTTGATGAAATATTCAAAACCACCATTATTATTTCTTTTAGTGTTTTTCTTTTTCATTTGTTGTCGCTTACAGTACCAGGCACAGGCTTGAAAGCTTTTGCAGGAATGGTTGTGACATAAAAGTATTTGTTTTTTAAATCTTTTGTTGTGGCTGCTACTCCAGCAGCTTTCTCCGTATTTCCTCTCTCACACTTCTTTTTCCTTCTGCAACCCTCTCTTTCTCGCTGGATCTCTCCTCTCGCTCTTTCTTTCTCTGCAACCCTTAGAAGCAACAACATCAACATCAGATGTTTTTTTCCCTGGAAAATGCCCTTTGTGATTCTCTAGGACTCAACTGACAATAATATGTCGACAACTTAACACCTGACAAGTCTACATCAACATTCATCAATACAGGCTTGGGCTTCATGTGGAATAGTTAGGTTAGAGAAGTCTGTATCTGATTTTAAACTAGAACGCATTGCTTCTCTTTTTAAACTTAAGAACCGTAATAGGTCTATTCACACATAAGTACTTGCCTGTCTTTTAAATGCAGGGAGAAAGTTAAAACATAGACAGATGTCATACTGTCTGTCTGTATCCCAAGGGGTGCTTTGCGATTTGTAATTCATTTTGGGGAGTCACTTTCATCATCACTGATGTAAATAGTAGAAACTGGCTGTTCATTTTGAACACACCCCCTATGGAGCATGTGACATTCCCATATTTATAAAAACAAGTGCTGTGGCTTCTCTGATTGAAGCACGAAGTGAACAGAAGTGAAAATGAGAGGAATAATATTACTCACTCTTCTGGGTGTTGTCCTGCCTCAGTCTACACCTTTCCAGTCTACACCTTTAATAGTAAGAAATTATTTACTTTCAATGAACACTAATGTGGGCTGAAATAACTGTTATGTTACCATTTTGACTTATGACTGTTTTATCTGTTTTTATGAGTGTTAATTCTTTGAAGATCATAATTAATACTAAAAAAATTAAAAAGGCTTAAATGAAGAAAAATTGTGCTGTGAGATTATAGAAATTCTAGAGATGTAAAATAATCCAATGCTTAATCCTACAGAACATTAGAGAATGGAACAAAAAAGTATTTGGAGCTATTTGATATTTGCCCTTATTGATGTCAATGGCCTTTCAGTAAGGTAAACAGACATTTGTGGGAAGTCCTACTCTGTCAGTATTCAGTTGGGTCCAAAATAATTGGAACCAAAACTTTAGGGAAAAATGTAACACACATACAAACACTCAGCTACAGTATATTTTAAGACATTTTTGTAAAAGTTATGTACTTTCAAAGGAATACAATTGCTCAAAAGAAAATCAATCAATGAAATGTATTTTGTAAAGTCCTTTTGATATTACAGATACCCAGCCTGAAACCCCAAAGAGCAAGCCACAACAGAGTTGATGCTTGCTCTTAACTCCCTAGTATGGTCAAAACTTAGGAAGGAACCAAGAGAGTAAGAAGACCCTGAGGGGTGCCCAGTCGTCTTCTGGCTGTGCCGGGTGAAGATTATAATAGCAAATGACCTTTTGAGCCTTGTCAATGTTTTGGCATGTTCAGATGACAAGCCGGTCAATAAATGCATGCAGGCTATGTCCACAGACTTTACAGAATTCTACATAATAGAAATCCAAGTCAGCTGCATAACCAGGTGGACAAGGACAGGGACAATGAGGTGGAGGGTGGGCAGTTGCAACAGGAATCATAAACTTGATCTGCAACACAACCAAGAGGACTTCAGACAGGGACAGCCATGACTCATTTGGACCAGGCAGTCCCAAAGCGTGGCCCAAGGGCCCACTTCCTCCTAAGGTTAAACAGGACACCAGGAAAGTTAGAGAGAGGATTCTTTGGATTCAAAAGGATACCTCAGCATACTTTTCTGACTGACAATTGTCCCTTATGACATATGGCCAAGGGTCAAGTCCCAACATAGACAGTTGGGACTTACGACAGAACAGACTGACCCTAGTCCCTGCCTCCCTGATTTTTGTTTTAAAATTCTAAGTACAGCAAGGAGGCCTGTATCTTGTGATCTTAGTGTACTTATAGGTATGTATGGCTGGACCAACCCAGAGAGATAAGTAGGAGCGAGTCAATACAATGCTTTGTAGGTTAGCATTAACAGGCAGGCAGTTTAAAGAGGTTAATACTGGAGTAATGTCATCAGATGTTTTTGTTCTAGTTAAGATTCTAGCAGCTGTGTTTAGCACTAATTAAAGTTTATTTATTATCTTATTAGGGAAACCAGAGAGAAGAGCATTGGAATAGTTTAATTTTGAGAGCTTTTGCATAATGTTTTGATAAAAAGTCTCAGATTTTTTACACTGTACCGAAGATGGAAAAAAACTGCTATTGCAATATATTTTATATGTTCATCAAAAGTGAGATCAGGGTCCAGGTTAACACCTAGGTATCTCACATTTTTCTGAGATATGGCCATACAACCGTCAAGGTTCACTGTGAGATCTAACAACAAAACTAGTGGGTCCTAAAACTAACATTTAAGTGAACATGTCGAGCAATACATGATCAAAAAGTTCAACTGTTTACGGATATATTGTGAATATTTATATTTGGAATGTCCGCGAATTTATATTATTATTTCATATTTGGGGTGCCTATTGGGTTAGTTGTTGTGACGGTATACATAATAAGATGGGGGTTCAAAATTCCAGGATTATGAGGAAAAACTGTTAGATCCACAATATCTAATCCACGGGATAAAACTAAGTTTAAAATATAATAGTGGCAACGTGCAGATCCCAAGACTTGCTGGACAAAACCCACTGAGACAATTATGGCTTCAAAGGACTTTTGGCCCTTTGGACTTTTCCGTGTGAATATTAAAATCGCCAAAAATTAGAATTTTATCTGCCAATAAGGTTTTGTAATGTAATGGTTTTGTAATGAAAACCTCATTAAGGTTTTGTAATGAATGGAGAAATAGAATTTTGCTATGTGTCAAAGAGTAGTTCAATTTGCTGAAAAATGCTAATGTTAATGCTGGTACTGATAGAAAGGTGTCAGAACACACAGTACATCGCAGTTTGTTGTTTATGGGGCTGCGTAGCCGCAGACCAGTCAGGGTGCCCATGCTGACCCCTGTCCATTGCCGAAAGCACCTACAATGGGCACATAAGCATCAGAATTGGACCAAAGAGCAATGGAAGAAGGTGATCTGGTCTGATGAATCACGTTTTCTTTTACATCACATGGATGGCCGGGTGCGTGTGCGTCGCTTACCTGGAGAACACTTGGCACCAGGATGCACTATGGGACGAATGCAAGCTGGCGGAGGCAGTGTGATGCTTTGGGCAATGTTCTTCTGGGAAACCTTGGGTCCTGCCATTCATGTGGATGTTACTTTGACACGTACCACCTACCTGAGCAGTGTTGCAGACCGTGTGCACCCTTTCATGGCAACAGTATTCCCTGATGGCATTGGCCTCTTTCAGCAGGATAATGCGCCCTGCCACAAAGCAAAAATGGTTCAGGAATGGTTTGAGGAACACAACAACGAGTTCAAGGTGTTGACTTGGCCTCCAAATTCCCCAGATCTCAATCCAATTGAGCATCGTGGGATGTGCTGGACAAACAGGTCCGATCCATGCAGGCCCCACCTCACAACTTACAGGACTTAAAGGATCTGCTGCTAACGTCTTGATACCACAGTACACCTTCAGAGGTCTAGTGGAGTCCATGCCTGGACGGGTCAGTGCTGTTTTGGCGGCAAAAGGGGGACCTACACAATATTAGGCAGGTGGTCATAATGGTATGGCTGATCTGTGTATTTACAGATTAAATGCCACTTAAAATCTAAATGACAGAAGATATTAAAAAAAGCATCTGTATAAGTCTCGCTATAAGAGCTAAGAAACTGTGTGTGGAATATTGTGTTCCTCCTTTGAAGACTGAGAAATATGAGAAAGGATAATGTAATTAGAATGTACTTTCCAGAAATGAGAATGATGCATATTTCAACACATAACACCACATGTACAAACGATATAGAAAGGTATGGACTAGCTAACGATATGCTACGGAAAACAAGCTTTTGAATTATATATGATTCAACATGGAAAGTTTTAACAATAGTTGTTGAATATCTACATGAATCATGCTAACAATAACAACATTTATGCTAGACACTGTTGATGGAGTTGGGATAAAATGATATAAATCAAGTATTTATATCAATTATTTGTAAATTATTTGTACATTTTATGAGAGTATAGTTGCAAAATATCCCAAAATCTGAAAATTGACAGATGGATGCTTAATCACTATTTTTACCATTGGTGCCTGCCCTTAAAATGATAGATTTTAGTCACAGTTTCTCTCTCATCTCAATTTCATGATGTCCATTTTGCAATATTATGGCCATACCTCATGGCAGCAATGCCGAGCAGTTTCGATTGAGTCAAAATCAAGACATCTGTTCAGTGTTGCACATCTCATCAAGCTGTTCAGCTTCCAACCACACTGCTCACTCAACCAGAAACTATTCACTGGTACCTTAATGCCTTAAATACATATTCAACAGCTAACAACCACGACTGAGCTTGCTGGCATCCAAACCACCACAAGGAGTGTGAATGAGATAAGGCAACCCTGTCCAACATCCTGCCAAACCACCTTGGACGGTTTTGAACCAATTTGTACTGCCCTCTGCAACACTCGCCCAACATTGTTGGTAGGCCATGACTAGGATTTCAATGTATGGCTACAATGAGGTGGCTGTAATATTAGGTAGTGACTTAGACCGCAGGCCATTATGGAGACCAAACCTCCCATTTTCAATGGAATTCCATTTGGACACTTAGAAATGTCTTTTTTTTTCAATAGTAAACTTTTGTTTTTGGGTTTTGATCTATTGTCCGGCTGGAGGATCCACTTGCAGCCAAGTAAGCATTTTACTGGCCTAGGCCACTGAACCAGGTTTTTGTGCTAAAACATCCTGGTACTTGGTTAATGATGTCATTGACCTTGAAAAGAGCATCAGCGCCTATGGAAGAACAAGAAAAAAAAACTATGCAAGCCCAGTTCAGCCGGCCCGCCAGTAGAAGTGACGGTGCACGGTTTGAAGCACCCAACACCATTCCTTCTGGGAGGCTTGCTGAGAACAAGAACAACTACACTCTGTCCCTAATCACGGTTGACATGAGGAGAGCTTTTAAAAAAGTGAACACTCAGATGTCACCAAGGCCAGATGGCATTCCATCTCAGTGTCCTCAGGGGGTGCGCTGACCAACTAGCAGAGGTTTTCACATCTATATTCAACCTCTCCCTGTCTCTATCTACAGTCCCCTCCTGCTTTAACAATGGGAACTCACTCAGGCAGAGACATTCACTGTTCTTGGCCAGCTCTTACGTGGTCCAGCAAAAACAGCCCTATGAAATGTATTGTTATGGGTAGGGCATTTAAATTACAAAACAAATCCCAGGGACAATGGATGAAGTGGGGAAAAAATCTAAACCAAAATGCAATCTGCTGTGGATGGGGATGCAATGTCATCCAGAGTGTATCTAATTAAATGTTACGCCCAATTTCGAGACCTGACACATATACAAAACAAAATACCTCTTATTGTTCAATTGTTAATTTATTAATTGTAAAACAATTATATGTAAATTTGAGTTTCATGCTTGTTTTATTAATTGAATGCGGACCATGACTTTCATCATTCCAGTAACAAGTGCCCCAAAGTTGATTTATTTATTAAATACCTAGCCACTCTTCAATTTGCACAGGCTGACATATGTAGTGTCAAACTGCATGGAGGTGGCATCTAGTGAAGGTACACAAAGATGGACAAAGTCAATGAGGATGTCAATTGTAAGAATTAACCCCAGAAAATTGTTAAACTATGGCACACAACGTGGTTCAACGTGCCAATAAAAACATAAATTAGGACAATGCATAAATTAGCACAATGCAACTTCAGACTATCTTCATCAAAGTATATACTGCATCCAAAACCAGAAGGTTTTGCATACAATTTTACCACTGTTTCAGTTAAGTGTTTACCTAATAGTGGTAAGCAATATTTCTTTTAAGTGTCTCCTTGTTCATGTGTTTTTTGTTTTTGTATTCTAAACTAGAAAGACATTTGGGAGAAGACAATTGTTATGTCTTATAGCTTATGCGTTAAAGAGTATTATACAAATGTTTTTCAGTGGCCAAAATGTTCCAGGGTTCCTTTAGAAAATCAACATGGGTTTACAGAACAGGAACAACAAGTAAGTAGCGCTGTTCTTACCTGATGTCAAAACGTATTCTTTGTCATAATATTATTCACATTCTGATTTTGTCAAAATGTTTAGACAGGAGTAAAGCATTTCACCATTGTTTAGCTAATACTGATGGTCAAATTACCTATTAACGTAGACCTTTTGAAAATGCTTATTCTCTTCACAAAGTTAATTCTGCTTCTACTTCTTACATATACCAACAAACAACATTAACCCACATTTACCAGTAAAAATAACCTTTTCCAATGATTTCATTTTATTTTGAGTAGTAAATTCATGATGTCAACTTTCCAATAAATCTGGTCGTTCATTTTATGTCAAGGACAAAGTGATGGGTGACAATTTACATTTACACCCGTTTGGATTATTAAAAAATGTGCATTCCCTTCAGAAGGTATTCACTTTCTCCCTATTTTGTTGTTATACACTGTATTTGTGTTTGATTGATTCATTTTTGTCCCATAAATCTATAGCCAAAACTACGGTGGCCCACGGGTGCAAAACACAACAACATTAGCGATGCAAACAAAAGTTGAAAACACTACATTAACACAAAACACAACAACATTAACAAAAATTAAACATTTATAAAAACGCTGCATTACAGAAAACAATCAACTACTCACAACACAACAACATTAAGTGACAACACAGCAGCATTAACTCACAACACAACAACATTGGCTCACACCACAACAGCATCAGCGCAGAACACAACAGCATTAGCCCAAAACCCAGCAACATTTGCAGAAAAGCTGCATTTCAAATTACTCACAACGGAAGTGCTCTATACCACTAGGGGCAGTGCCAAGTGGAATTAGTTGGGTTTCCAACAAAATATGCATTTCACTTCATACCGGGGGACTGACTTCAGGCAATCTTACGTTATTGTTTTCATTTTTAGCTAGCTATCGTGAGCACTTATCAGACTACTTTTTTTTTTGCAATGAGTAAGTTTACATTTCTGCCCCGCGAAGGAGGTAGGAATGAACATTGATTCCCGATCGATGAAGAGGTCAGAAAAAGGTGGTTGGTGGCAGTACATCGTGACATTAACATCTCACAACGATGTACAATACACATTTCATCGTCAGTGACTTCGCTGAGGGGAAAGTTAGAGGACGGTGGTACCTAAAAAAGTGTGGTTTCTACCGCCTTCACATGGAATAGTCATATTCAAAACAGACCTGGTGTTTGGGAAAGACCGAAACCCCCTGCCCCTACAGAGGAAGACGAACAAGGCGAGAAATTGTCGCTAACAACGATGGACTGTGCAGTTTCTGATCCAATTTAGACGCACGATTACTGTGCATGCCAGAATCCCGCAGCCCTGGATATGGCCTTAATAATGGTGAACCAGGAGCAAGCAAGAGAAATTCAGGAGCTTCAAACAAAGCTGTAAAACCTGACAACACAACACCACTTTCGTGTACAGTGGTTAACTGGGATCTGACGAAGACATAGGTTTAAACATTAATAGTAAAGAGTAATTGTTTACTATCCAGCAATCCCAAAGTCCTCCTGTATCTCCTACTGTGTTATTCAAAACTAGGACACCAAATCTTACCAAAAGTAAGCCTATTGAATGAATATTGTCTTAGCATTAGGTATGCACTGCAGTGTTGAAACTGTTTTAAAAAACTGAATTGCAATAAAACAATAAATGTATAATAAATATCTGAAAGAATCAGGATGTTAAGACTAATACAGGCTGCAACATTAGCTAGGTCAAGTCTAGTGCTTCTTGATACCTATACAAGATGGGCAATCATAGTAATGAGTGAAGTTCAAGTAAGCAGACAGCTCAATGCTATCCAAAGCTATTTGGTCTTCCTTGAAGAAAATACTCCCAGTCTGTTTCCTTCTGTAGATTTGCAACCTACACCCTCCTGGTGGCATACTGGGATTTGATTGAGGTCAGCAGACATCAAGTTAAGAGTCACCAGTGCAAACACGTCCGAGATAAGTGTTCCTTGACGAAAAGCAGTAAGTGACAACTCCATTGAATACAGTACTTTATATGGAATATTTATCATACTGTTATTTTTCCTTGTGTTGAAATCAATTATTCATTTAATTTGTGTTATGGACCTAACCCAATGCAAGTGGAATATATTGTACTAAAACGGTTTTCTTTTTGTTTAGTCACTCCCACCAATCAATGAGTTTTTCTTGTTCACTGGGTCTGAAACAGAAGGATTTGGGCCATTTTTTTAACATCCACCAGTCAACGGTGAGCCAGATAATCATCTCTTGGGCCAACTTCCTCTACTTCCTGCTTGGGTCAGTATGGATATGGAACCCCAAGGATAACATCAAAGCCAACATGCCACCTGAGATCAATGAATATCCAGACACCAAGGTTGTGATCAACTGCACTGGACTCTACTGCCAGACACCATCTTCCATACTCCTGCAGAGTGAGGGGTTTTCTTACAAGTCGCACTGTACCTTCAAGGGCATGTTGGGAATGTCACCACATGGAGCTGTCTCTTTTGAATCCTCTTTGTATGCTGGTTCTGTGAGTGACAAGGAGATTGTTAGGCAGCCAGGAATTCTTTCCTTACTTATCCCTGATCATGGCCTTTATGGTGGATGAGGGCTACCTCGTGGATGATCTTGTTCCATGCGAGATCTGTCGGCCAGCTTTTCTGCCGAGGCGCCACAGATGCCATCGCATGAGGTTAGGGAGACCCTATCCATTGCCAGGCTAAGGGCGCATGTCAAAAGAATGATTCAGAGAGTAAAGGAGCACAAGCTGTTTGACACAGTCATCCCTCTGAACGTCTCAGGCAGCATCAACCAACTATTTGCATTGTCGTGCTTGCTGGTCAATCAAAATGGACCTTTGGTCAAAGCATGGGCCAAGCTGGTATAAATGTACATTTGTTTTTGCTTTGGGTCACTCTGATTTGGAGCAATTGTTAGGGAGATGCTTTGGTGATCCATGCATTTTTTTTTAAAGACAACCAACTGCATTAATAGCTACATGTAATGAAATGTTTATTGGTTATTACCCGATTTTGTGCCTACCACAAAATTAGGTGAACTTCACAAATGTCAAAATATGAAATGTATTATTTGTGGATGAAATGTATCAATAACTTGTAACACTGCAATGCATATCAGTTGTTTGTGTAGATCTTGTATTGGCCTTAATAAGGAAATTTGTTTTAGTAAGCACCTGATATGCACCGAACAGAAAAAGATGAAAGATTCAACAGCATGTCAATGAAATAAAGAAGATATACATTTATTAATAAATATGAACTGTTATTTGTTGAACTGTTGAAATGATACACATCAAAATAAATTCTTAATGCAATCCATATTTGTTTTTTCTTTACGGGAACACTAATACTTGTTTTGAAAACTGAGTTTCTACAGGTGCTAAAATGTAACAACTTCAAACAAATACTAATTCTTAACATTAATTTGTAACAACTGAACTAGCACTCAAGCAGGGGGATACATTCAGTTGCGAGACAGACTTTTCTGCAAGTAAAAATTAGTGGTCAGCCTTCTCTCAAAGTGTTTGAAACCTGAAGATCTTTATACATCCTCTCAACTAGAATGTCCTCCTGAGCACAGATGACAAAGTCACACCAGCTACAACCTGTTAGAAGGATTTGACCTTGCACCTGCCAGTAGACATGTGATCTCTTCAACTTCAGCTCTCTATTCTATATCTTCAGGTAAGGCCAGTCCACATAACTTTGTCCACTTAGCCTCCAAGATATCAAAGACAAGTGGGACCTCACACTTGGGTCAAATATGATGCCATCTGGAGGTGATCCTAACCATGGGGCATCTGGGTGGACTACAAAGCCACATGGGAAGTTGTTACCATTTTTCAATGTGCAGCCCTCTTTTCATCTCCATGGTCTGCATACCAGATCCCTTGAACATCCGTTCAGCTAGGTGATCAGTGGATGTCTCCCCTGGTACATGGCAAACCTCTGGGAAACACAAGGTTGTTATTCTCCTTTTCCTAAGCTGATGCCATTCGGTGCTGCTGCTCTTCTCCCTTGTACCAGCCTCGATTTTGTGTGACATCTTGTAGGTTGTCTCTAATGCTTTGTCGTGGAGATGCTCTTGATGAATAAGGATGTAGACACACTTAGAAGACTGAATCCTGCAGCCATCTAATGGAAGTGGTGGTGTAGAAGGGGCATCAGGTATCTTCACAAATTCATGCGTTTTTGGCTGTGGAGGTTGATAAGACAGTACACTGCCAGCTTGCATTGGCCCAAAGGTAGACTCAATCAGGGGAACATTGGCTGGCATGTCCACTGTTGTCACATGAGGGGCAGTAAGTGGAGTAAAGTTAGCATATGTTTCTGAGATGTGGAGAAGGTCCATGTCAGGCATTTGTCCATGGAGAGCTTTGTAGAGGGAACTCCTGCAAAAACATTTAAGCATTTTTGTGGGCATAATTGTTGGCTTAATGGGGTAAAAGCTCAGTGAACATCAAATAACATGGATTATAACATACAGATTTACGAACTCCAAATATCAAATTTCTAAAACATTAATTTGAGGTGCCTTTAACCTTACCTTTTTCCATCAGCACACGAGTTAGTTGGTTTCCGAACCACCATGCTATCAACTGGACCAGGCTACACACCCTAAAGAACAAGGAGTAACAATCTTTTGCAACAGACTTACTATTACATAGGATAACTAATGTATGTGCATTGTTTTGGGCACAGTTAAGACTCACAAGTGTTCTTTGCTTGTGCCAACGTTGTTCTGTCTCTGTGCAGCTGTGAACAGGTGGTGCAGCAGGAGTGTTGAGTAGTGAGTAGTGTGCCGTCTGGTAAAGCTGACCAACCAGGTGGTTGCACGTAGCACTTCCTGCAACTCAGGTGCAGTGGCTTCGAACCACTATCACTGGTACAGAGTGCTTTAACATCTATGAAGTGAAGAAAACGTTAAGTGCAGAAATGAAAAGCACATGTACCACCATGTATCCCGGTTAGGACTATCGAGGTGCACAACTCAGGCCCTCAAGGTAGGCCAAAAAGACAACTGGAGCAGGTTAAAGGTTTTGTTGCTTTTTCAACAACCCTCAGTTATGTATACTCATGAGAGTGATACGACAATCTAGTGATAAGATTAAAGGTAAACACTGTCTCCTACATATGTTGACCAGAATTATTGTCCTACAGAATGTTTTCTTAGCAATGTTGCTAGTATCTACAGTATCTATCATATTTCCCTACTCGCATGCTGTGCGGCTTTACGCTCTTCCTCAGGGACTTGTGACAGGCAGCCTTCCCTGTCAGTGTATATCTGTTAGATACTGTGCAGAATATATTAAATAAAACTTATTGTTAGGCATTATAACTCGCTAGCATTATTATATTGCAAGCTAACACAAATACAAACACTTTCAGCTAGATTCCCTGCAAGATAGTTAACATGAACTAGCTAACGTCAATGTTACATTCGCTGAGTAGCTAAGTAGTTGTGTGATTGCAAATCTGTCATATTGCCTTGGCACTTACCTTCATAGTTGTCTACGTAGCTGCCTATATACATCGTGAACCCGTTTTCCTTCTTGCTAGATGGAGTCGCGGAGGCGGATTTAACTATTCGATGTACATCATTAATGTTAAGTTTAGGCAAGTCCTGGAGACACCTTGTAAAAAAAAAAAAAACCAACGACAAAGTCGGACATAGCGCTAGCAATATTATCTTTACTGGTTTGTAATATGCGGGACCGGAAACTGGCACACCGGTAGGAAGTGGGCGTGGAACGTTCGGTCATGAAATGTGCATAAAGCCTATTTGAAATAATCCCAACCAAAAAGAACGCGATTTAAATTCATATTATTATAATCTTACGTTCAGTGACTTCACTTGATTTTTCGACCAAATGTAAAACCCCAAAAACATCCCCTTGCACTGCCCCTAGTGGTCTGGAGCACTTCCGTTTTGAGAAACTTGAAATGCAGCGTTTCTGCAAATGTTGCTGTGTTTTGGGCTAATGCTGTTGTGTTCTGCGCTGATGCTGTTGTGGTGTGAGCCAATGCTGTTGTGGTGTGAGCCAATGCTGTTGTGGTGTGAGCCAATGTTGTTGTGTTGTGAGTTAATGCTGTTGTGTTGTCACTTAATGTTGTTGTGTTGTGAGTAGTTGATTGTTTTCTGA
Organism: Esox masquinongy; assembly: GCA_016801175.1. Lineage (NCBI taxonomy): Eukaryota > Metazoa > Chordata > Actinopteri > Esociformes > Esocidae > Esox > Esox masquinongy. The sequence goes on from JACXGI010005785.1 coordinate 13,380, forward strand.
AATGCAGCGTTTTTATAAATGTAAAATCTTTGTTAATGTTGTTGTGTTTTCAACTTTTGTATGAATCGCTAATGTTGTCGTGTTTCATTTTTGTTAATGTTGTTGTGTTTTGTGTTAATGTTGTAGTGTTTTCAACTTTTGTTTGCATCGCTAATGTTGTTGTGTTTTGCACCTGTGGGCCACCGTTCAAAACCCGATAATGTAAAAGCAAAAACATTTTATTTCAAAACATTACATATTTTAAATGTTTTATATTTTAGTACACTTTAGTATAACTATACTACATTATGAAATGAGTGGTTTCATTTTAACACACTTAAGTATAGTTGTTACTTTAATGTACATAGTTCTAAAATACTATTTTAATGGTATTTAATGTGCTACTTTGGTTCCAAAATAATACACTTTAAGTTTATTCTTATTTGGCTTAGGAGCTTAAGATGGCAGCAGTACAGGCCAGGCAGAGCATCACCAGGGTAGATGCCTAGGTTTGGTCATTCCCGTACTCCATTCCCGACTCCCGTGGCCATTTATGCGTGAAACAACTCTAACTGATCTAGAAGTTTCACAAACACGATAATATCCAACTAATGGTTCCATAGCAGGGCCAATGGAACTGTTACAATGATCTTTCTAACAGTTATTAATCATTACGTGCAACACACAGGATTGGGAATTAATGGCAAAATTTTAATGTAATGTACATGGACATTTTTCAAAATGTTACAACAATTAGAATGTGGAAAACTTTCTGACAAAGGTTAGAAGTTAAACTACGCATTTGTTTTGTAGACTACAGGACCTCTCTTGGTGTTGTACTTATTAACTGTTTTTATAACCCATATTGCATCTTTTTTCTGCAGGAGACATCCCGTGGTTCGGTGGAGCCACATTCATTACACTATGGAATCCACTTCCAGAAACTTCACAGACATAAACATGACAATGTTTTCAGAAACTATAACCACTTTCCTAACAGAAGTTGTATACTCTTTTTTATCAACAGCTTGGAATGTTTATCAGAGTTTGGATGAATAAAAGTCTGTATTCCTGTTATCTATTGTTGGTTTAAATTGGGGCTACAGTGGTGTTGTGTCACTTTAGCTATCAGCTAATGTAACTAACTAGCTAAAATTGAATTTCTTGACTACTTGACGTAAAAAATACTATAAAACAATCATGTTAGACTTATTATTGTGCTCTTCCCAAAAATACTTACTCCCATTATGAATCTACTCCTAGTCTACATGTTAAAATATAATTGTAATATGAGTTTGTGTCTCTCCTTTAATGCTTGTTACCAGGTCGTAGTCTATATATGAAAGTTGCTATTAACTGTTGAGCCGATAGTCGTGGCACCTTGTAGTTATATGTAACATGATCACATTATGGTTATTAACTAACTTTCGAACAATGTAACTATTGGTGGAACAAAAACATGTGTATGAACATCAGTAGTTACACATTGAATAACAAGTAACACTTTCCCTTAAGTTGACATTTATTACTATGTAACTTCTCTGTAAATAGATGTTAACAACAATGTTATACCCCAGGTATATCTTAACTTTTTTTCTTCTCTTTTAGAATTTCTTTCAATCACAGTATGGTGTAATAAGTGTAATAACCTACACAATACAAAAGAATCCTAATACAATTACAGACTAATACATAGCGGACTGACTATACAATTTGTCAAAGGGGACAATGGGACATGTGATCATTTATCCCGTTCATAAATGTGCAATAGCAGGGTTACAAACCCTCAGAAAAGGGTGAACCATAACAAACCACTACACACACACATAGGTAAAACAGAAAGTGTAATGTGGAGGTGACAAAATGGACAACAGAACAAGTTATTGCATCAAAAGAAAAGGAGATATATTTGGCAAAGGAACAGATAGACCAACAATGACTGACAGGGAGATGAACCAACCAATAGAGTCAAACAGGAACAAGAGAATGACAGAAAACAAGGTGATGGAAAAAGATCAAAGGACAACATACTAACACAGTGACAGGGCAAAGAACGTAACAACCAGGAAACACAATTCTACAAGTTTAACCTTTGTTCTATGACATTTTACATTTAAATGTATGTCGTTTAGCAGACATTCGCCAGAGCATCTTAAAAGTATAATTAGGCTTAATTTCTTGCAGGACAGAAAAACAGATTTTTGTCCTATGCCGGCTTTAGGGGTATTGGTCTAATCGTTCGGTTACCTGGCACCGATTTTATCAATCCACTTGGTATTTGCCTACCCCTACAGGAACCCATTGGTTTTCCATTCCTTATATTTACCATAGCAGGGCCAATGGAACTGTTCCAATAATCTGTCAAACCATTAATAATCATTATGTGCAACACGCAGTTTTGGATATTAATCCCAAAAACAACATGACTAATTTAAAAAACAAAATGATAATTTGTTACAATGCCTGCCCAAAATTAGTATAATTGGATAACAGATATTTAAAAAAAAAATTTGATTACTTTTTTGAAAATTGACATTGATTTCTAGATCTTAGGTATTGCAATAGAAATTACCATTATTCAGAAAGTACATGTACACGTAGGCTACTCTGTAACTACTCTGGATAACAGTCCTGTAAGTAGTACTCCACATCAGACTTCAATGTGGATTGGTGGGCCGAGTGTTTAACTTGACCTCCCTTTCAGTATAGAGACACTATTTGCAATGGTCGCCTATTTTACTGATATTTATGGCCCAAACAGTGATAACACCAGCTTTTTCAGGAAGGTCCTAGCCCTGGTACGAAACACGTCTTTCAACTAATTTGGTGACAGGCCTAGAGCTGAACTGTGAGCTGGACCAGTACTTGAATTGATCATCCACCTACGGTGCTCATACCTCTAATTCTAGTGAACTCCTGAAACAGTAATCTATTTGACATGTGGAGGGTGTCATGCCCTCAGGAAGATAATATTCATTTTATTGTCATGTCCATACAGCTATGTCCGGAAATAATTGGACACTGACACAAGTTTTGTTGTTTTGGCTGTTTACCAAAATATATTGAAGTTACAGTTAAATAATGAATATGGGCTTAAAGTGCAGTCTCTCAGCATTAATTTGAGGGTATTCACATCCAAATTGGAGGAAGGGTTTAGGAATTACAGCTCTTTAATACAGCTCTTTTTCAAGGGACCAAAAGTAATTGGACAATTGACTCAAAAGCTGTTTCATGGACAGGTGTGGGCTATTCCTTCATTATTTCTTCATCAATTAAGCAGGTAAATGGTCTGGAGTTGATTCCTGGTGTGGCATTTGCATTTGCTGTGAACCCACCATCTGGTCAAAGGAGCTCTCAATGCAAGTGAAACAGGCCATCCTTAGGCTGCAAAAAAAAATCCATCAGAAAGATATCAGGGACATTAGGAGTGGCCAAATCAACAGATTGGTTCATTCTGAGAAAAAAAGAACGCACAGGTGAGCTCTGCAACACAAAAAGGCCTGGACATCCATGGAAGACAACGGTAGTGGATGATCGTAGGATCCTTTCCATGGTCATGAAAAAACCCTTCACAATATCCAACCAAGTGAAGAACACTATCCAGGAGGTAGGCATATCATTATCCAAGTCTACCATGAAGAGAAGAATTCACAAGAGCAAATACAGAGGATTTGCCACAAGGTGCAAACTATTCATAAGCCTCAAGAATAGAAAGGTCAGATCAGACAGATCAGCCAAAAAACATCTACAAAAGCCAATCCAGTTCTGGATTGCATTCTTTGGACAGATGAAACTAAGACCAACCTGTACCAGAATGATGGGAAGAAAAAAGTATGGAGAAGGCTTGTAACGGCTTATGATCCGAAGCATGCCCATGCCATCACACTGCCTCCACCATCTTTTACAGATGATGTGGTATGCATACCACATCATCTGTAAAAGACAGTGGAGGCAGTGTGATGGCATGGGCATGCATGGCTTCCAATTGATTGTGTTAACTTGTTCAATTACATTTGAGCCCCTGAAATAAGGGCCTGTGTATGAAAATGGTTGCAATTCCTAAACATTTCATACATTATTTTTGTTCAGCCCCTTGAATTAAAGCTGAAAGTCTGCACTTCAATTCCATCTCGGTGATTTCATTTCAAATCCATTGTGGTGGCGTACAGAGCCAAAATTATGAAAATGGTGTCAGTGTCCAAATATTTCCGGCCCTAACTGTATGTCTACCTCCAAATTGAGTACTTTCTACTACATCCCAAAACTCCCTCATTCTTATAACACAATGTACAATGACAACCTACTGAACGGAAAGAGAGAGTATTGAGGTTTAACCCTTGGGTCTGTGTTAAAAAAATATAATAATAATATATTATTCACTACCTTTAGTCAATATTCGGTAGAGACACCTTTGGCAGCAGTGTATATTTTAATTAGCCACTCCTAGCTTTGCACACCTGGTTACCAAAATTGCTCAAGCTCTGTCAAATTTGTTTGGGACCTTTGGTGAAAAGCAATTTTCAACTATTTCCACATATTCTCAATTGCTGCTACCACACTTCACAGTTGGAATGGGTAGCATTGAGGCTAGAAGCTTTATTTTGGCCCATAATATAATTGAATCTTCTTCAAATTGGTCTCAGAATCTCCAACATGCCTTCTTGCAAACTAGACAATATTTGATTTGAGTTTTTTTCCATTTTTAACACTCTCATAAAGTTTTTTTAAGAACCCGGGCTATTGTTGCAGTATGCATAGAGTCTCTTAGCTCAACAATGAACACTGCCACTCGTTTACAGTAGCCATAGGCCTCTTGGTGGCCTCTGTGACTAGTAACAGGACCACCTGTTCAAGACAGATTCACAGTTGTGCCATATTTGCCATATTTCTTAGTAATGGACTTTACTGTGCTCCAGGGAATATTTAATGTCTTAGAAATCTTCTTATGTCCTATCCTTAATTTGTGCTTTTGAAGAACATTTTTACTTCCACTTCATGATGTAGTTTATGTTAGAAATTGTACAAACCAACTGTGGGACCTCCCAAAGGCAGGTGTATTTAACTTAAAATCATGAGAAGGATCTTAATTGCACACAGATGTATTCCATTCAACTTATTATTTGACTTCTAAAGACAATTGGTTACACCACAACTTATCCAGGCATATCAAAGCAAAAGGGGATGAATACTTACACAATAAATTATTTCCTGTTTTATATTTGCAGATATTTATATTTTTACGTTGACATTTTGGACTTCTTTTGTGTTTATCAGAGGCAAAAACTCCTGATTAAATCCATTTTGATTTTGTGTTATGACACAATAAAATGTGAAGTCCAATGGCATGGATACTTTTGAGAGCCACTGTATGAGATCAGTCAACATGGGGTTGACCTGAAAATAAATTCAATTAAGTCAGCCTTACATTAGACAGAAGTATAATATATACATTATAATAAATCTCATTCACCACAGCCCCCAAATATTATCATACACACGTACAATGTCATTCACTGACATAGCAAAAATTGCTTTACTGCAAAGCCACCTAGGAAAAACTGTTAGGATCTAAAAGGAGATTTTAACAAATATGTTTAGCTAAGCGGCATTACACCATTTCCCATTTTCCATAATTATCACAAATATCATCCACGTTACATCAAAGTCAAGTAACTGTAATAGGTAGTCACCACATTCTGGAAAAGAATGTACTTTTAACAAAGGCAAAAAATTAATTGTTTTGGGGAATTCAGAATACAAATTCTTAAAAAAACAAATATTGGCCATTTTAAGGCACCACTCAAATGAAACAGTAGCCATTTTGTTTTATTTCTAGTCCCATCCAGTACTTGGTAAGCCCAGCTGGGCGCCACTGGATTAAACGTCTCAGGTTCTGGCATCAATGAAACTTGCTTATGTCCTCACCAGGACACAGACTTCCAACACCAAGACTTCCAATGCTTTTTTTAAAGTTCTTATCCAGCGCGGCTTACAGTTGTGAGTAAATACATTTTCATACTACTTCTCCATGACAAGAGTACCCACAATATGTTTTTGAATGTACACTTTTTGCAGGGAAAGCCTCCCAAAAAGGTTCACATTCTTGATGAGGACAAGGACCACAGGGGTACAGAGAGGGGTGCTCTCCCCTACCACAGTCAATTAATTTTGTAATTTTAGGGGTAAGGCCACTGATTTTCCATGGAAATGAGACCATTAGCCAGGGAATAATAGCCAGTTTAATTGCCTCAGAACCCTAAGAACATAAGCAATTACTGAACAAATGATATAAGAAAGCTTGTATTCCTTCCTTGATTCTATTACTAAACTGGAGTTTAGTCTGAAAGAATATCACTTGTGTTACCAAACGAAATAGGAAATAGGCATATTTCATCCACCAAAAAAATGGTTGACTGAACCCAAAGATGTCCAACTAGTTGGGGTAGAACGGTCTGATCCAGTGCAAGTAAAAAAAAAGTTAAACACTGAATATTTTGTAGGTTTCAATCAGATGACCATGATCTATATACCAAAGAGTAGCCCAGATTACACATCCTCTTATAACACGCTGGACTGATGTAAAAAAATATATATATATATAAAGGAAATTAGTGTTGCCTACATTGCAACATAGGCACCACTAATTTCCTACATTCAAATAAAACCAGAATTCTGTAATCACTAGGGAATCCATGCTGTTTTAAAGTTGTATCGTTCAGCCATATTGTCAAGTGATGAAACACCAATATGGCATGGAGATACAGGGGGCGGACAAAGTAAAGGAAACACCACATGGAAAGGGACTGTTACTTTGAAATAATTAAATCACAATGACAAACGCAGCTGCAGAGGTCACATTGGATTGATTAGTTTGCAAGTTGGCAGTAAAAGAGGTTTGACAAATCACACTTTGATATTTGAGTTACAAGGAAGCCAAATAGTCGGTGTCCGAATTCCAGGTGCACCGTTCACAAAAACTCCAAAATGATTCAATGTGTCAAGGCGAACAGTCTCAAAACTCATGACAGCATATGCTAAAGATGGACAAAGTGCATCAGCAAAGAGGAACAGTGGTCGCAAGTCCAAGCTGACAACAGGGACAGACCGACACTTTACACGATAGGTAAATCTGCAGTAGTATGGGCGGCCATCTCTTGGGAGTTATGGGGTCAGATGATTGCTCTGCATGGTAGTATAATGAGACCATTCTACAGGGACCAGATGCACCCTATGGTGCAAACACTGTTCCCTCATGATGTTCCAATATTCCAGGAGGAAAATGCCCCCATACAAACTGCTCAACATATTCAAGTGGTCTTATGAACACCAGCAAGCTGTCAAACGCCTTCCATGGCCTTCCCAATCACCAGATATGAACATCATTCAACCTATATGGGAAGTTCTGGAGCACAGAGTGCAAAGTAGATTCCCACCTGCTTACTTCCTCAAAGAACTGGAGACTTTTCTTCTTGAAGAATTGTACAATATCCCACTAGTTTATGACTTGTATGACAGCATTGCGAGAAGGTGAGGTTGACCACATTAGTGTTAGCATTACCCTCAAGTTATCCTCCCTAGCACAAGCACATGGCATAGCACTTGAAGCTAACGAGATAATGATAAAAACAGAGAGTAGATTAGCCAACATGGCTAAATATAGCTAGTAATGTTTTCTAATCAGTAACTGATTAGCTAGTATGAGTAGCCCTAATATTGTCCACAGAAATTCCACTCACCTTTGCTCAACAAAAACACTAAATAATGCCCCCCATGGACAAAATCTTTGTATTTTCACATTTATCTAAAAATAATCATATTCCATTTTCAGAGTTCTAATTTGTTAAAGGTGAATTTAATCCACTGGTAAACTAATTAAAAAAATTTAAAGGTCAGGGATGCAGGAAGAGATGGAAAATATTGTATTCTAAATGGGAATTTTAAGATTTTTCATTCTTGTGTTACAAGCCTTACATTAAAGGTGGTTAAATATTGGTTTCATTGTCTAGTGTTCATTGTTTAGTGACTTGTCAAGAAGGATTCAAACTGGTAACCAGTTTATTTTAGCAATAACGCATCTCAGGGGTTCATGCTATATTGTTAATATACTATGACTAAGCACTGCGTCTTGACACTGCAATCCGTTGTGCCTAAGAACAGCTCTTAGTCGTGGTATATTGGTCATATACCACACCCCCTTGAGCCCTATTTCTTAAATAACCAAACCCCATTATGCCTTATTACACGTTATATGAAATAGGAGAAAGCTAGGAGTGATTTTAGCCCAGTCCTTCATTTAGAATGTTTCTAAAAATGTGATACCCATTGTCTATGTGCTGCTTAAATTCAACACTTTATTGTCTTACTGGAAGCTTAAACTTGGCCTACGTTCAGTATCCTGCCAAAGAAAGCAAGATTTTTGACTAAAAAGTCCTGGCAAAATAACCTTGCAACACCACCCACCACATTTTACAGTAGGCATAAGATACATTATTTGCACATTCTTTTTTTCAAATCTTAATATCTTGTAGAAGAAAACATTTTTATTAGTTAACCAAACAATCAGAAATAAAAGTAATTAGCCTACCACAGGGAATTTGTCGTGATAAGTCTCTGCCAATTTTGCACAACTGAGGTCGGCAAATGGTTGAGCACATTTCTCTTGAAAACTCTACAAACTCTGTCAAGTTCCTTGGGGGATGTCAATGGACAGCAATCTTCAAGTCACGCAACACATTTTCGTTTGGATTTCGTGACGGGCCACTCAAGGACACTTACATGCTGATTCCTTAGCCACTTCCCTATAGCTTTGGCTGTGTGCTTTGTGTAATTTTCATGCTGAGAAGGGATTTTATATCCCAGTTTCAGTTTTCTGCAGGTACATGGCTTAATTTATTTTCCCTTCCATTCTGACATGTAAATGACCCAAATGCAACACTTTCAAAAGTTCCATTTATTTTTGGCAAAACAAGAATTTTCACCACATGGCTACAGAATCCTGAACTTTTTTTGTCAAGACTTGGCCATAAAAAGCTGTAGCTCTGTCAAAGTTTCTATTGGATTTTTGGAAGCTTCTCAGAACAGTTTCCTACTTGCTATTCAGTTGAGGGGCAGCCTGATCTAGAATTTGCTAGTTGAGGGACAGCCTGATCTAGTCTTCGCTTCAAGGAGCGGGGCGGATAGCCTTTTTTGAATGGCTAGCAATGGAGCACTTCCGCTTTCAGCAACGGCATGCTGCTTATGAATGACGGGTAACATCTGATTCAAATGTTGCCCTACTACTTACACACTTAATTGATGTAATCAAGCTATTATCAAGTCATTAATTTGAATCAGGTGTGTGAGTGCTAGGGTAAAAACAAAAACATGCACCCCTTGGGATCCCCAAGACCAGGATTGGGAAATACTGCTATAAATATACTACAATGTACATTCTTAAATTTAGAAAAATAAAGTTTGGTTAATGTTGTATTGTTGAAAACACCAAATTGTGGTTAATGAAATGCAGTACTTACCAGTTGCCAATATTCATGCAGTGATTTGATTTTGCACATAAATCTCTAGCCTACCTGAAATAAATGTTAATTTCAAGGTTAATAACTCAGACAAGACATCCATCACAAGAATCACTATTTATTTTGTTATACTGGCTTTTTACGACCTATTCTCAGCAGACATTTTCACTACTTCCACCTACATTTTGGAAGGGCTCCATAGGACTCTTCAGGTGCTACAGTATCCTCCAATCTTGCCATCCATTCGCAAATTAAAAGTTCCATAACATTTTGAACAGCGTTGACAGAAACATAAACAAGTCCAACTCTTAATTCTAACCGTGTTCAGACTAAGCAAATGGAAATATGGTGATCCTAACCTAGATTCGAAGACGTACCCAACCTTTATGAAAACCTATTTGGTTTGTGAGAGTTCACAGGAATCATGGGACTTGGATCCCACAGAGCTAGACAGCAGGTACTGACTGAAACTCACCAGGACCAGCGTTAGACGTCATTAACCTGCTCTAAAAACATTTGAAAAGCTGGAACAATATACCTAATTTAATATAACTATTTTGACAGGATTGAGAATGAGGGGAGGTCCAAGCTCCAGGGTAAATGTAAATGCCTTGAACTTAAACCAGTGCTTCCCAACTGGTACTAAATCTTGAGTATTCCCAACAGAACACATGAATTCAACTCATTAACTGGAATAGCATGTTTGTCCAGGGCTACAAAATAAAAAAAATGCATGCTGTTGGGGGTACTCAAGGACTGGAGTTTAGAAGCACTGGAATAAAGCAATGCAAAGAATATAGAAGTGAACAAATGTTTAAACAAAATGGACATCAGTATGACAGGTCCTACTTATTGTTATCTATTACCATTGAAGGGTCTTTTACGCTGTAGATACTACAGTAACTACTAGACCCTTTTGCACATGTAGCAATACACCAAGCTACTTTCTGCTATCTACACGATAGTGTAGCACATTAAAATGATAGAAACACAAAGGATAAAAAACCCAGGACTGAATTCTCATAAAACGGTAAAAAGTCAAAACATCTATCTAAAGGAATGACTTCAGATTAGAAAGGAGGAGCTTTAATAATAGTTTGCCAAAGTTAATATTGAAATAAAAAAGGGGAGCATGTGAAACAGTGGAGATGAAGGACAGTTAGTCGGTGTAATCTTCAGACAAACTACAACTCAAAGCACTACATTCTTGACCAGGGAAGGAGGTTGGTTGCTCTTTATCTGGTGAGATCCAGGAGGCAGGCAACAGCCCATGAGACGACAAGCAAGTTTCCCTCCAGAGGACGAAGCAGTTTCTTTCTCTTTACAGTAAGGCCACGTTTAAATAGTAATTCTAAATGAGGACCATAACTTCTCTCCTGTGTCCACAGATATTTGCAAGAGTCCCTTTCTTGAGGAAAAAAAACAAAATCTTCAAGTGTCGTAAGTGAAAGAGCCTGGCGATTGTTGGCTCTTCTGCCGGGCTGGTGTTTGCCCTAATCAACACCAAGAGCCCTGACCTACTCAACAATGACCACCACAGCTATGCAACTGAGGTAGCCTCCCCTCATGTGCCCAAACCTTAACTCAAACACACCCTAACCAACCGTGTGCAGTTCATGTCACAACGATCTTGCCAAAATATATCTATTCTCAACAACAGTTCGTAAATTCAGCTCACAAATTATTTTTTTCTCATCTTCTTCAATCCTCAGCAGTTTCATCATCAAAGCAAGTTGAAGTCAAAAGAGAAGTTGTGCCATACAACTGCTGCTCTGAACACAATCCCCAAAAGGCAACCAACCGTACGTTGCTGTTTGCTGGGGTTGTTGCTGCAGTGTCGTTCATATGGGTCTATCATATAGATTTCATAGATTTTTTTCCCCGTTTTTGTTTCAGTTCAACCCTGTTGCCAAAGCCCTTTTGGATGTAGTCCTTCAGTTTTGCCAACCGGGTGTATGCACTGTACATACGTGTATATGTTGATGTGGTGGAAGTGTAGATGTAAAGTGTGTATCTTTCTCTGTGTATATGGCTGAGCGTGTGAGTTGTGTGTGTGTGTGTGTGTGTGTGTATAATGTATGTATTGGGGTGTGTGAAAGGGAGAGGTGGTCCAGTGTGGTGGCAGCAGCGCCAGCGTTCGTTGTCAGAACTGCGCTGTAGTTTGGGTACACACAGCTTTAGTTCGCCCCCCTCTGGCGGCTGGGTAAGACCACGCTGGATGGGCGGGTACAAAGGCTCTACTTGTCCCCCAGGATGGCGTACTGGTTTCCGAGCTCCAGCTGCTGCAGGGAAGCCCCGCTGCCGCCCTCCTCTCGGCCACGGTTCTTGTGCTTCACCACCTCAAAGGTCTTCTCCATCTCCCTGTCCCTGCAAGCCAAGTGTTGGATTTTTTTCATTAAACAAACAAGGACAGGTTTCTATACGCAGATGCATGCTTTTCCAGAAGGGCTTGACATCCAGAGGTGCACCCACCTGCGCGTCTCAACATGCTTGGAGCCAGCCCCCAGTGAGGGGAACTGCGTGTCGCTGAAGATCTCAGGGGGTCCCTGGTTTGGGCCACGCTTGGTGGTGGTGGTGGTCAGACGTGCCCCGGGGGGACGGTACACACCAGAAGGCTTGGACTCAGGAATCTCTTCCACCTCTGCAGAGACAGGAGCAGACATTGAAAAGAAACAAAAGGGTCTCGGCAGGAGAAATTATTTTCATACCATAGGGCTGCGATTTATTCAACAGCCTGCTCTGGCAGTATTTATAGTGTCTATATAGGGGCAGCCACGGTAATAGTTAAAGGTTTTTACACAGAACCTTAAAAAAAACAATGTGTTAAATGAACCATGGGAGAAAGAACTAATGTGTAAATACTGCAGCGCTGATTTGATTAAAATGAGCCTGAAGAGTGTTTGAACGTGATACAAGGAGCAGCAGAGAGGTGTACACACCAACAGGGGCAGCAGCAGGGGGCGGCGCACCGGACTTGTTCCAGGGCCCTGACATTTTGTCTCCGCTGACTAAGATGATCTCTCCGTCCTCGCCGACCTCCTCTTCGTACTCCTCTTCCTCCTTTTCGTCACTGCCACAATCAGCGGAAACATGACCAGTCAACGAGCGCAGTGCCAGCACGGACGTTTGCCAACCTCTCTTCAACGTTCACTCTTACCTCATCTGCAGAGCCTGCAGGCGGAGTCCACTGTAGTCCACCTCCTTAGCCTCAAACTCCTTCCACTCTTCGTCTTCCTGCAGACAGAAGATGGCTCATCAGTTACACATGTCCAAAGACTGGGGGTTTAGTGTAATGCATTTCCGTTGTTGTCATCGTAATTTCCACCAATAAGTAGCTATCATTATCATAAGTAAAAACAATATATATTAATAGTAGCAACTGCATATTACGCTAGGAAAATATGAGAAAGGTTGACATTGTGAGGATCAAGATAGAGACTATACCAAACATCAACGTTAACTTGCCAACATTCCTGATCGACTGAAAACACTGTACCCCCTACTAGTAAACTTATTACCATAAAGCTCTACTCTTTCTGTGCAGTTTTTCACCGTAAATAATAACAGCTGGAGGCCAGAAACAACTTCTCAAGACAAACCATATGTAACGTTTGCGTATGAGAAGAATATTCCAGGCCTAGTAAACGTTCCAAAAACGTATCGTGTCGTCTTCCCCGCTATGTCTAAACGAATTAGTTAGCTAGCTACGTAGTCACATTCGACTCGTCACCAGTTACTTTTAAAATAGATGTTGCTGGCTATATTAACCGATTTGTCACGAGGTAGGTCACACTGGCTCGCTAACTACAGTTAGCACCTTGTTTCACCTTTCGAAAACACTACTAGCTAATAACGACTAGCTAGTTACGTTACTTAATTAACATTAGGTAGTGAAATAGGTGCGTTATGCAACTACTGTAACTAGAAACATGATTAACGTTGACAATGAAAAAACGCACTTGCGCGGCCTACAGTACAAATCATCGAGAAATGGCAACTAGTCTACGATACTGTACTCTCCGGCTGGAATACATCGTGGTGTAGTTGGTGTGGCTAGCATAGGGGCTACATTTTATTTGATTACTGTGTAAGTAGCTAATAATTAACTACGCATGGAACGTATCTAAAACAAAAAATCTAAACGTTACATAGTCAAGACTCATGAGTCATGTGTTAGAACGTTAGCCGTCTTCGCTTTTACGTAGCTAACGTAACGAGACAGCCACATTATTTATTATTACAGTCATGAGTCATCACCGTTAGCAGGCGAAATTAACTTGGCTAACAAATACTAGCTATGTACAGAACAGCTGGTTACTTTACGGTAGTTGCTAATAACATGAGCTACGGTAATTGCTAACTAGCGGTGCTACGTTAACCAGCTAAAGCCAAGGCAAAGATCTGGACTAGTCCCAGTTCCCACGTTAGCTAGCTTAGCCTACCTTCTCCGGCTGCGCATCTTGATTTTCGTTTTTCATGCCAGACTTCTCCTTTTCCTTCTTGTTTTTTTTCAATACAATTGGTGTTGGTCCAGCTGCAGCTTCCTTTCCCTTGGTGCCCTTTTCTTTCTTCTTCTTTTTATCCCTCTTGGCAAAGAAATCATCCAGGCTCTTCTCCGGCGCAGCACCACCCGTTTCTACATCCGCCATTTTCTATCAGAAATGAATGCAATGACAATGTAAATTACAAAACGCCAATTTAAGTAGGTTGAAGGGGACGCACGAAATTCTTATTCGATGAGAGTTACAAACCAACTACCCTTCTAGCTTGAAAAATGGTGTGCAGCTACTGTCTGTCCACCTGTCTTTCAATATACCACATTACCAATCTTGGACTCGGTTAGACTGCGCTCGCTCACTATTTGACAGGCTAACCGGATGTACAGCCAATACATCTGAAGATGCCCCGGACGAACATGAACAGAAACGTGCCCCCAACTGAGTAGCGTCATGCTGGCAACATTAGAGATTCCGTAGCAACAATAAGACTTCCGGTTTTCGGATTTTGCCTTCAAAATAAATGTCCGCGGTAAAACGCGAATTTAATGATATTAAATGAATTTATTTTGCCACTTTGCTTAGTATATATTATAAAAATGTATTGTAGGAAATGTTCAGGAGAGTGGCTAGAGTAATTATATGCAAAAAAATCAAGGGGCACTTGTGTATTTGCAATTGTTGCTGGCATTTTACTCCGCCCATACCATTGGCCACAATGCAAATGACTGTATATGAAATATATATTGCCCTATAAAAAAAAACTATTCTATACGCCGCAGTGAATGTATTGTAGGAAATGTTTAGGAGAGTGGATAGAGTAATTATATGCACAGTGCCCCTTGATTTTTTGCATATAATCACTCTATAGACTCTCCTAAACATTTCCTAAAATACATTCACTGTGGCGTATAGAATAGTTTTTTCTGTATGAGTCAATATGTATTTCATATCCATTGAGTTACATTGTGGCCAATGGGATGGGCGGAGTAAAATGCCAGCAGCAATTGCAAATACACAGTTCCCCTTGATTTTTTTTGGAAAATATTATATTGCTAGATGTAGCACACCATTCCCCATGATTAGACAGTTTTGTCTTACTCTACATACTCTCCTGAACATTTCCTACATTGCTTTTTCAGTGGAATATTCAATATGAGCTTAGAGGCAATATGTATTTCATATTCAGTCATTGGCATTGTCTGAATTTTGCCCTTGGAACGTGTTTTAATACCCACTTTTTATTGACATTACTCTTAAATATAATCAAATATGAATTGCTGTCAATGTTTTGAGAGGTACATTTTCTTAAACAATTAATAAACTCAATTTGTGTCAGTTTTGAAGTAATATGTAGGTCTCTTTTATTTTGAAAATTTCCTAATTGTCGTGACCCGGAAGTGTTTTTTTAATGTTGCTCACAAGACACTGATCCCTAACCGGCCCCAAAAACACTGGATCTCGAAAGTGTTGCATAACAATTTACTTTAGAAATATGTTGTTATGTAAAATATATAGATACAACTTTCACCAATTAAATGTCATGAATCTGAATCTGTTACCATCTTCATCCACCGCCTCAAGCCTCATTCGTTCAAACAAGCCCCTAGCCCCTGCCCTTTCCCTTCATCCAGTGTCATGTCTGAGTCCTTTTCTTTACGGATGCTGTTTGTTTTGTACCAGATGTAAAGCATCTTTGGGTCCAAGTAAAGCGCTATATGAGTTTAATATATTATTACTATTATTATTACTATGTCGTTTATAAATTTGTATTTCCCTATCACAGTAGTCTGGTACCACAGAAGGTCTACTCCGGTATACTGATAAATAGCTGGGATGAAGTAAGGGGTTTATACCAACGTCAAAATCAGTGCAGAATAAACCCAATGGTTTCTGTACCTTAAGCATAGAGTAGGACAGAGGACCCATCCCGATCTTTTTAAACACCACTAAAGTTAGGCGCAGGGAGGTGCCGCTTTTTTTGCTTTATTTGACAAGAAGGTGGAGAAAGAAGAAGAGAGTTTTTGCTGAAAGAGCAGTGGGCCGGGTTCAAACCCATGCTACCGCAGAACGTGCACTGGAGGCAGCAGCTTACAACTGGACAACCGAAAACCACAGACGTGAATGTTTCTTTTGAAAATGCTTCTGGTTCTTTTCAATAATTTTCCAACTTTCCATGTTTAGGATTTTTCATAAATTGTTATGCAGTGGAATCTATTAGAAACCGTTTATTACACACACACATGTTTACCGAATCCGGTTTTGTCAAAAATAATCAATGACCAAAACTTAAAATTAAGAATGAATGCTGCTAATAGATCACATAATCACTCAATGACAGATTATCACAGAGCCACTCTGGTTGCATGATCATCCAGCTGAAATTTCCTTCCAGCTAAAAAAAGTCCCACCCAGTAAAACAATAATTTAGTTAGAAGATATAGTCACAATAGATGTTATCCTATTGAAACAGACAGGGCAATGCATCATCCTCCACAAATGACCTGCTGCACACCTGAAACTCATTTTGATTGTGATTGGATGGTGAAATATCTGATACAGGAGCTACACTCAAATCACAAAATTTTACTCCCTAAGCCCTTGCCACGTTCCCTCGCAGGAATCCCCATCCAAACCGGATGAAGTTTCAATTACTATCTAAGCTTTCACAAATGTTGCCTCCTCTGCCCTTGATTTAACGTGAAGAAAAATGAAATGAGTACAAAATCTTTGTTCACTTGCAAAAGTGAGCTGAAATAAAATATAAAAAGTACCCACAAATCAATACAAACTATAAGGGTTGAAATGTATCTAATTTAATAAAATCGCTTGGAAGCAATAATGGCAGAATGGAGAATTACCCTTTTGATTTTTACACAAAAATGGTGGAAGACCTCATTCATAGATTATTACTCACAAACTGCACCTGTTATAGAAATTCCTTATCACAATTTTAGGTGTTATCATGGCGATATCATAGCTAGCACAGCTCATGTGCAGCAACATGTCATTGACTCTAATAGTCGTGTTGCGCTGATCTGAATGTGCAAGCTGTCAAATCACACTTGTTTTTAATGCAGTTATTTTTGACAAAAATAAAGTTTGTCACTTTTATGTGGTTATACTAATGACAGTTTTATATAATTAAAACATTGTCTTCAATGTGATTATAACATTTAAGAATTAGAGAAAATTAAAAACTAAGGCTACATTTTTCACTTCTCCCATTGACTTCTCCCATTGACTTAAACCCCAAGCATGGTCTAGGCTTGCAATGTTGTATCTCTGAGTTTGAAAACTGTGCCTCAATGGAGATGTTATTGGTAAAACAGCCTTTTCCAAGTTAAGCAAATTTACAATGTGAAAAAAGCCTTTGGCCACTAGAGGCCTCTAATTACTCTGTGGGGCATTAATTTGTGCCTGCAAGGACAACTCTTACCATTGTTTAGTGTGGAGATACTACCTTGTTAACTTTATAAACTGATCCCTGATCAATGTATTGATTGTATTAATCACTAACTAACCAACTGAACATGATACAAGAGAGAATCCCTTTAAAAAATTATTTTATTTTATTAATTAGTTACTTATTTTCTCAAACCCTGCATTCCTTTGCAATAAAAGCATTGTGGCAGCTTATTCTCTGAATGGAACTTCCAACTGAAACATACCCTTTCCCGCTTTCCATTAAAAGATAGCCTTCGCTTAGAAATACATTATGCACTTTTCCAAACCTCTGACATAGAAGTCAAACAAGAACAACAAAAACCATTGAATATAAATACATATATATACAAATTTTTATCAGTGAAAAGGAGAAAGTGAGCTCTTCAATTAACTCCAAATAGTGAAGCTTGTAAGCATTGGCAAAGTTAGGTATCCAATGACAGCGAGGCCAGGTGTGTATAGATTGGCCCCTGACCCTATCCAGCAGAGATGAACAGAGAACATTCTAGAACACTCAATGGTTTTGCTGGGTCAGCAAGGCAATGACACAATGTTTTCTCCAACAAGTTTAATGAACATCTGCTCTCTTACCAATTTGGATGCAGCCAGTTGTGATTCTTCTCATTATTTTGTTCATGGACAATTAACAAAAATAAGTACTATACAAGGACATGAAAGAACATTGAATACAAATATATGTATGCATTTATATCATGGATACGAGACAGTGATGGCTCTTCCATAAGCTGCAAATATTGAAGCACATACAGCTGTTTAGACAGTTGACAAAATAAAAGCCCCAAAATATAAAAATATATAAGTTGTTTTATCCCAGTTTACACATGGCAGTGGCACAAATCATTTCTCTGGAGCTATTATGCCATTAATATGCAACATAACCAGTGGTCATCACAGTCTTCACAGGGAGGAGTGTAAGGAGTAAAATGGGTTTTAATCAGTTAGACAGTACATATTCAAAGCTTTTCTCTTTTATTGCTCAGCAGTAAAAAGTACAGTGTATGCTACGATACTAAAAAGAAAATGTTGATTGGACACAAGATACACCTCCATTCTGTAGTATGGCACGGCATGCTCTTTCAGCCTCAACATTCAGTAGATTGACAACACATTTAACAAAAAAATTAGTCCACAAGTTTTTTTAAACACAAGTATGATTTAACAGATAAGCATTTCAAAAGTAAAGCATGATAAACATAAATTGTTTTAATAATGAAATATAATATACGTATGTTTGTTTGATTAAACTCTGCCACAGTTATGTGCTCACAGTTAATATTAACTGTGATTTTTTTCATTGGTCATGATTTCTATGTAATTTTTACATCCATCAATTAAATCAACAATCATTCAATATCTGTACATTACAGTAATAAACACAGTTAACTCCTATGGACAATTACTGTACTTATGGAGGGAGTTTAGATCATTTTGGTCTCACAATCATTCCTAAAGGTTAGAGGGCCAACTTTAACAAATGTTTTCATATGCCAAAACAAGAACCCACTCCATACCTTAAAAAAAGAAAGACAGGCAGACGGACAGAGACAGACAGTGCACAATCAAGCACAGCCACAAGCACACACACACACACACACACACACACACACACACACACACACACAGACAATTGGAAACATACAAGCACAGAAAGGGCTGTAACAGTTGTTGACTGACAGCTTGACAAAGGGAGTTAAGACATGAATGTGGTCCCTCTACTGAGAGGCTGGTGACACGCGAAGAGGGAAAGCATTCGAAAAGTCAATTCCATTTGGTCTATACAGATACAACACTATACCTCATGGGCATTGTCCCACAACTATACCACTGTTCCAGGTCCCCCTACTATAGATGCAGTTCAAATGATTAACTGTCTATAACCTGTGCTAAATCCTGGCCTCACAAACCTTGCCTTAAACCTCTGTATCGCCTCATATACGTAGGTGAAGAATTCAAGTTCAACAGGCTTTTCAGTAAGTATTTTGGGTAAAAAAAAAAAAAGAAACAACATTCTTACAGAATATCTCTCTAAAGCAGAATTTAGTTGGCGGCATCCACAATGCACTCACCATTAAGCTACTGTAACAAAAACAAAACTCACACATACTCTGTAGTTTATAAAGACATAAAAACCCTTATCACAATTCAACATTTGTAGAAAATGTACATCAGAAAAATATGCAGGTGCACCCTTTTAGTAAATAGTGTCTGATTTTTGCTCTTGTCTTAGTCTTGTCTATGTATTCATAATATACAGTATAAAGTAGTCTCTGAAGATTTATCACATGTATAAAAATGACAATGACAGCAGAGGGGAGAAAGCCGTGGTGGGGGGACTTTGATTTTGAAAGTCAGACTTTTATTTTTGAAAGTCATGTTGTAATGGTGCTATCAGGATATTGCCACCAGATAAGCGTCCTTCTCTCTAGATGTCGCAGGCCTTCTCTCTGTTGATGAACAGGGTTTCCTGGCAGAAAGGGTTTACCAGCACCACCCCGCTGTCGCTGTAGTCCCCATTAGGGGGTAGACAGGTCTCCTGCTCCTGGAACACGCACACAGATTAGCATGGGCGCCACCACATAAATGTGTGTTTCATACCAAGTACAAAATATAAAAGAGATAAAAGCTTAACAAAAGATGGTGGACTGAATATACTAACAGAGAGAAAAAATTGAGAGGAAACTAGAGGGCAGGAGGGAGGGGTGCTTGGCTCCATGACACAGAGAAGATGGTAAGAGGAGAACGGGGTGACTCAGCAGAGGATGCAACACAGCAGAGAGAGAGAGCAGAGAGATAAAGGCTGTGACTCAGCTGAAAGACATAACAGTGGGTGGGGAGGGGAAAAAAGCTGAACGAACAACATCGTGATCCAAAAAATAAGCCCTACAGCAAGAACTGAGACAAAGGGAGGCACATTCAAGCTGGAAATAGCCCCAAAACCTGTACATGTACATCACTCTATATAGTGGCTATATATTGTAGTCCTGTAGCCTATGTGTATAGTAGGTTGCACTGAAAAAAGGCTATTGCGGAAAAATAATGCAATGTTGATTATAATGGACATAAAGATACATTAATTCAGGATTAATCTCTATGGTAACAGCATCAGGCATGTCAGTGGACCTTTAGGGAAATTGTTAGAGGAGATAGATGGTGGGAGGGAGGGATGGAGAGAAAAAGGAGGTGAGTGGAGGTGCACAACAACAAAACACCTGTGGGTCACGATGAGCACCCTAAACATGTTCCAACCTCGTCATCCTCCTCCTGCCCCACCAGAAGAGGGATGGAGGGATGAAGAGAGAGAGACAGCGATGGAGGGGGCAAAAAAGAGAAGACAAACCAGAAAGAGGTGTGATCAGTATGCAAATGAGAAATGTCAAGGGGAGCTGAGGAGGTTGGCAAATTTCATGGCAACAGCAACAAATATTTCATAGGAACAAAAATATGTCAGGAGTTAATTGAAAGGTGAAGGACTCCATAAAAGATAAGCTGAAGAACTAAAATGATCCCATATGAATAGCTGATGTTGGGCCATAATATTTTTGCTGTACCGTGTGTCTTACAGCAGAGAGCACTGTGGTCCATATATACAGTACACTGTAGACCTCACGTCTTCTAAACTAATCCAGCTACTTGGCAACAACACTTAGCTCCTGATTTACATTTTCTGTGTCATTCCTGAATTCTGAAAAACACGACTGTTTGAGTTCCCTAAATTGGGAGTATTTAATGCTGGAATTAATATAGGCCACAAATTCATCAAATCTGCAGGGAATTCTAAACTGTAGTCTACACTATCAAACAGATAGATACACATATCATAAATTTATTTTATACCAGGCTAATTCCTGGTTCTACAACAACCATTAATGTGTGTGTATATAAATAAGTCCTTATTTGACTAATCATTACACACAAGGGGCAGTTGGTCTAATCAGGACTGTGTGTATCACCTCAGTGTTGTCTAGACACGTTATTTCCCGTGGCAGCTCCACGGCATGTCTGTTGAAGTAGTCCATAGTGATGGCATTGTTCCAGTAGCTCAGGTTGTTCTCCTGGTTGGAAGACTTCTTCTTCTTCCTCATACAGCATATGGTCAAGAGGACAGCTGAGAGAGGATGGATGAATGGAAGGAGTTTAGTCAATTAGGATTCTCATGAGCTATTGCACATTGCTATTGCAGCTGGCGACACTTCCCTCTGACCTAACAAACTCCAATGCCCCAAGGCAATGGAAGGGACATTGCCCTGCATTATCCTCCCTTACTTTCCAATAAAGCCATACAATCATTCCAAGTTTCAATGCGCTCAAGAAATTTGCATCTAACTGGATGTGTGCAGAAAAATGTGTACGATTTTTTGGACTGTAAAGAACTTTCCAGTTTTTCCTTGGGTTTCCAGGATGTTCACCTATTAACTTCGGGTGTTTGGCAGATTCAGTCCCTCTCCTGTATCAATAAAAGCTTAGCTTAAAATAGCAAAAGATATGGCTTATATAAAATAATATAAACTGAAGAACAGAAGAAAAGAGAGAAGGAGGCAAAGTCAGTACAGCCTCTGAAATACTAGAACCAGCGATAAAAATTGAGTATTTCAGTTGGGCTCTTTCATTATATAACATAGTGCCTCAGTGGATAGGCTGGGTGGTATGAAAGAGATCTCAGCCTTCTAAAAGTGGTGCGTAGCTTTCTACTGGCTCAAACATGATTTCTCTAACCTCGTTGCCTTTGAAATTATTTTCTCTAAGGGGCTTTGTGTTCATTCTGAGATTGTACAAGAAATATTCATCCCGCTTAGAGGGAAATGGAGGTTCAACATGAAATGCTTTGTCATCACGAAAAAAAAGACATGTTTTGGCATCAAAGATTGCTACTTGATACTCACAGCACGATGACACAGGCACGCTGATGGCCAACACGATCCACACAATGTCCATCTTGCTCAGGCAGATGGTGCTGCGTGACAGTGGCGAGTCTAAAGCAGGGCTGGAGTCATTAACCCAGGGGTCCCTGGTAGTGGTAGGTACCAGGCGGTTAAGGAAGTTCCTGCTGGACGTGGAAGAGGGCTCGGTGAAGGACGAACTGTTGCGCTGGGATATGTCCTTGTCCAGGCTGCCCTCCGCACTGCTGTTATAAGTACTGGCACTGCTAAGTGGCCACCATGAAACAAGGGCGGCTTCGTCTGTGGCGTTAACCTGAGGGGTGAGTGGGGAGCCCCCTTCACTGCCAGTCTCCTGGGCTGTGGTGCCGTTGGTTGTGGTGGCATTGGTGAAGTGAGGGCTGGGCTTTGGGGCCAGACTAGGATGGGCTTCGGGGGAGGGGGTTGGAGAGGCGCGGGCTGGGGAGTGGGGCATGTCTGCAAGGCTTTTTCCGGTGGGGGCCGTTTTGAGCTCTTCGGTTGGATCTTCATTGTTCAGGGGGTGCACCTGCCGTGCGGTAATGGTGTGCGGTCGGGACAGCTTGGGCATGGCTTGAGCATGCTCCCCGGGTGTCTCATCTGGAGCAGAATCCATTGAGGAGGAGAGGGACGAGAGCTTCAGCTCAGCTGTGAAGTCTTGCTGACTGGGGTTTGTGGGCTCCAGGGTATGTCTTGGGGCCGGGGGACCACCAAACTCCGGGCTCAGAATATCCCCTCTCACTGAAATCATGCTGGCCCTCTCACTGCCATTTGGGCCAGGGCTCAGAGGGCTGTGGCCCTGGTTAACGACAGCATTCAGGCCACGGGTGCCGGAGTCAGGCACAAGGACCTCGTCTGCATGGTGAGAACTGTAGCTGTGGACCGGCTTGAGAGCATCCGAACTGGGGAAGTGGACGCTCTCGTCTGGGCTGGGGTCTTGCTTTATTGTCACAGTGCTAAGAGTTACTGTCGCCGCAGTGTAAATAAGGCTGCTTTCACTGGGTGGAGTCACAGTCTGCCCAAGGCTGTTGTGATGGGTCAGATGCCAGCCCCAGGAGCCATGTGCCGCGGTGGGCCAGATGATGGGTAAGGACCCTCGCTGGAGAGACGGGGCATCACCCCCGCTGCCGGAGCCCTCCAACTGCTGGTTGGTGGGGGCACTGTGGGGCTCTGTCATGGCAACAGGGCCCTGGGTGGTCCGGCTTGGGTACGGCTCCTGGTTAGAGGACGCCAGGCCCACTGACACTGCCAGGATCGCTAGGACGCCTACGGAGAGAGAGACAGAACATTTAGTGATAGAATGTGAATGTGTGGGTCTCCTGAGGTTTCCAGCTTAGCATACTGTGGCACAAACACTGAACCGCGGAAGTTGAATAGGCTGTTTAGGAGTCCGGGGGGAGCGTTATATCCTTGTCCTGCATTCATTAAAACCCATCATGCTTTAATCAGCTGTCTGCACAGTGTTTGTCCATTGCCTGGTTTAACTAGATCACTTTATTAACCTCATATTGCTGTCTATGCGTGTGGCAGGGATGGAGTCTGCCCAACATAATTAGGATGCAAGAATCCTGACAAGAAATCCCAATTTCCAATGGCACAATGACAAAAACAGCATGCGATTATTGATTGTGTTTATTTTCAGGTGGCACTAAGGCCTGAATCTGAAAGGCCTGCTGAGAGACTGAGATACAGGATGCGAGAGCTAGATAGTAAAGTCTAAAAATGAAAAAAATCGGACACTGTCACTGTAAACAGCCTGGACCAAAGGAAAAGAAATTTAGCGACAAGTTAATAGAGGCTTTTCGGGGAGAACCATTTCAAACTATTACATTATCTGCACAAGAGGTGGAGAGGAGAAAGAGAGAGAGGGCGGAGATAGACGGAGACAGAGAAAGAATTGAAGAACTAGTGGGACCTAATTAATTTCCCCCTACTCGTTTCCCACCTTGTCTTATTGACACAGTTAAACATGCTTAATGTGAACACATCAATGCAGTCCCCAACAGGGGGGGGTTACACACCCCCAAGTGCATTAACTAGCACAAACAGGCAAGCCACCAACAGCACAAAAGCGCCACTTAGCAAAGCGGTTGTGCTACATCATAAGAAGAATATTTCATCATAGTGTGGTCTTTCAAAGCTGTACTACCCATGGGTTAGAGGGAAGAAGGACAGGATGCATGTGTCATACAAAAGAGCAAGAAACCCGGCTGATGTGTGTATGGAGGGGTGTGTGGAAGTAGGTGGAGACTGTTCAGAGGAGGAAACTGGGAGAGAGAAAATTTGAGAAAAGAGACAGCTCACAAAAAACATAGACAGAAGGACAGAGAGACAGACAGACAGACATTACATTCAGACAGAGAGACATGATATTCATAAAGATAGACAAAACGACAGACGGACATATTCATTATATTCATACATACAGACAGATATGACATTCATAGACACAGACAGACAAACATTGCATTCATACAGAAAGAAGGACAGACAGGTAAGCGGTAGGATGGTAGATCTCCAGTCATAATAACTGATGTAATAAAGTTGGTTAGATTTCTTTTTGTAGTTCCAAATAGTTGGTTTATCTTCATTATTTATGTTCTACTGCATTTTAACACAACATGAAACTAAGGGATATTTTTTATAATCTACTCTTTAGTATTGGTCGTAGTGTTACTGAGCCACTGCACCTTCAGATGTTCCTCACCTTGGGGTGGACAGCCCACACACTGGCAAAACATCTGGGGGCTTATCTACTCTTTGGAAACCACACCACCAACCCACACAATCAGTCACAAACACAAACACACACATTCAACCTGATTCTCAATGCCACCCATGTGACCGAGGTGCTGTAGCTATCATATCGCCACGGCTCTGCCTTAGTAACTATGGAAACCAAATTTCTGTTTTCCAGATGCTGGGAGTGAAGAGATAGGAGAGTGAGACAGGGGAAAATGACAAAATTGTTACATGCACAGATGAGGATGAGAAAAGATTCAAATTAATTGATAAGAAAGATCCATTATAAAAAACAATACTGTTCTATAGAATGCTATAGTACTAGTAGAATTCTATAGTATTCATATAGTAAACTGAAAACTAATACCAAGTAAAAGCTGGTATATGAGACTGTCTTAAACGGGTATTAGAAACAAGAAACCAGGCAAGCCTTGTTCAGCAAGCCCGCAATAGAAAGTGCTGCCCTCTCAAGATTGGAACCTGGGTCGCCCACGTGAAAGGCTGTGTCGTTAACCACTACACCACAGACTTTTACCATTAGCCAGGTGTCAGTATAGCCTCATGTGTCTATCCTGAACAAATCCTCTTTTGTCACTGGCCATTTTAATAGTTAATTGGCCATTCGTGAATGACATTGATACAGTTAAACTGATTAACGTTTCTTACTAAGTTTACCTCCACCACAAATAGCGTCTATGTATGCCGTTTGCCACTGGCCGTTTTAATAGCGTATTAGCTAGTAATAAGCTTTAGCGGTATCTACTAACTTACTGGAATAGTCATAAGAATTGAGCAATTGCTAGCGAGTCTGCCAAAGCCATTTCATTTCATGGCATAAGAACGTATTTTTTTCTTTCATGGCAAAACAAACTACTTTTTTCTTTCATTCGTGAATGACATTTACACAATAACTATCAATAAAGGAGAGGATAACTAACTTTTTCATCAAGTGAAAAGACGAGAGAATCGTGGAATCTACCAGAAATAATTAATAAATGTCGTTGCTCTCAATAGATTCGAACTTAGGTCTTCCATATGAGAAGCACTGTCCTTAACCACTACGCCACAGCATTATACGTAACAGTAGTAGCTAGACTCCATTGAGGATTGTGTTAAACTGACTAACGTTTCTTATTAAGTTTACCTCCACCATAGCGTCTATACTGTATTGCTTTTGCCACTGGCCGTTTTAATAGCTTATTAGCCAGTAATAGGCTTACTAGTATCTACTAACTTCCTAGGAATAATCATAAGAATTGAGCAATTGATAGCGAGACTGAAGATTAACTTTTCCATGCCAGAAACAGTCGCAATACAACCGTATGCAGTTTCAATTAAGGCTTACTATAATGTAACTACTCTATGTTAAGCCAGCAAATGTGTTTGTATATCCTGACCCAAAATGCATGCACGGATGCGTACTTCGAAAATCCACCAGAAACAGTCGCAATATAACCGTAAACTCTTTTATTTAAGGCGTACTATAATGTAGATACTAACGGTTTTAGCCAGCGAAGTTCTCGTCTATATGGAATAATTCATAATGGGTACATCGCTTCGCCTGCGAGGAGATACAAACTCGGGACCTATAGTTCACTAGTCCGCTTCTCTAACCACTACGCTATTTAACAAGGGTGAGTCAGTCAGTCAGTCACTCACTCACTCAGTAAGAGACATTCGCTCTTCTTAGCCGGCTCCGCTTACGCGGTCCAGCAAAAAATGCGGTTGTCTAGATTTTCAAGAATCCGAGCTACGCAACAAAGTTTGCCAAGCAGCAGCCCGGCATTAATCCCCTCCGTCACAACACAACTTGGCGACCCCACACTCATTTGCTTGGGAAATGCCTGAATAATACATGAGCTCATCTAACAACAAAGTGACAGCAGTGTTTACATCCGCTGTGTATACACACACACGGCCCAGCAACACACTCCACAGACAGAAGCTTGCTCATTCACGTTGCCCTGGTGCTCCTCCTCATCGGCAATAAACATATTCCCTAATATTCATATGGGAACCTGCTGCTGATCATGTTTTATTCAGCAGCTCATGTGAAATGTTACAGGAAGCAAAAGAAGGCCTTTCGACTTTGTTGGCATCAAAAACACATTGCGAATAGCCTGGAGAGGTGTCTGTAAGTATTTTGATAACATTTCTGGTAGGCTATGTGTAAGTGCCATCATAAATTAAAAAGTACAGTCATTTATTTCTCTTGAGAAGCATTCTGAAAAACATGCACTTACACATATAGGTGACTTAAGATGGTACGTTATGGTTATGGATTCATTACGTTCACATATAAAGTTGTCAGATTCTCAAATAAGTCTTTCGGACAGCATACAAAAAATTGTGTCATGCATAATAAATATAATTAGAGAAAACTGTATGCACTAGACCACAAATATAATAAAGACAAGTCCAGCCATATACCGTGCAAGGAAACATGTTTTGTATGATAGGTTAGTGATCTGGTCATTTGGAATCAGGGTCTACGGGGGCCAATTTGTCACAGAGAATTAACAAAGGGACAGCAAGCTATATTCTTTTGACCTTCATGAGATACCAAATGCACCTGGCACAGAAGCAAGACAGAGCATGCATATCATCTGTATATTCTGTAAGCCTTATCATGCTAATGAATAGATAGTACTGTATAGATGTGGGTGTAACATAACTTGGAAATACAGTACAATAAATACTGAGGATTATGTTATAATTGGCAAGCTACCATGATGGTAATCTTGGTGAAAATTCTTATTTTAAATTATGATTAAACTCACTCTGAACTGGTTGGTTCTGGAGGTCCACTAGGTTTCCACTGAGCTAGGGCGGACTGTTTTTAGTTTTCATGCTCCAGCCTCAGGGAATACTCTCTAGGCCTCCTTGAAATTAGAGTCGCTGATCTCCCTTTTTCAATTTCGATCCTTATTGGAGCGGGTAATCTGTGACAAATAGTACGTGTTTTGATTAATTGTAAGTACTATTATTTATGTGTCTCAATGGCGACTTCCCTGAATAAATAAAAGCTAAAATAAAATAATAACATTAAAATTGTAATGGGCTATGGGTATGTCTTTGATAACCAAACAGTAGAAGTCTGTTTAACAGTGTGCTCCAATAAATTGTTTTTAAACATTAATGTATTTTTTCCCTGCACAACAATTTCTGTTTGCAGACAATGATTTATTGAATTGAATCAAATAAAAATTCATTGTATTTAACTAAATTGAATTATGTGGGTTCTCTGTCGGGTGAATGTGAGTACGATCCTGGTGACTGATCTTATGAATGAGGGTTCAAGGACCAAAACTAAGGATAGTGTCTCTCCAATGTCAGTATATATCTAGCTCCACTCTCTCTCTCTCTCTCTCTATATATATATATATAGAAAACACTGGTCAAATATCCTAGTTCTTGATGAGTCATTAATGAGTCACTGACATAACAGCGAAATAAGTTTGAGTCAGAACAGCAACCTACTTTGGTAACGTTTTTCACAATTGCTAACTCACTAAAACTAGTTCTATGAAATATATAAACAAAACCATTTTTGCAAAGTACAAAGTTTATTTACACTATAAGCACCTGTTTTCACACACATTTTGGTTTCATTCAACCTTTTTGCAAAACCCTACACGCAACCTTCGTTGTAAAGCAAAATTTTCACCACCAAATCATTGCAATTTAAACACTATCAACACAAAGTTGTCAAAGAGAAAACACTAAAAAGCCTAATTAGTCAAACAGCTATCAGAATGTCAGCATGAATAAAAGGGGCCACAGGTAATCTCATCTGTGTTTTAGAACAATGGATGACGACATCAGAGTAAGAGATAGAGGAAGAAATAGAATGAGAGGAGGTGGATGAGGGAAAGGAAGAAGAAACTAGGAAAGTAAGATCTCTTATTAGATTTGTGATACAATACTAGACCATGTTCTGGTACATGGTCTGACAGTGGGGTAAGCTGGGTTGAGAATATAGCCAAACCCAGACCATGTTCTGGTACATGGTATGACAGTGGGGTAAGCTGGGTTGAGAATATAGCCAAACCCAGACCATGTTCTGGTACATGGTATGACAGTGGGGTAAGCTGGGTTGAGAATATAGCCAATACTAGACCATGTTCTGGTACATGGTATGACAGTGGGGTAAGCTGGGTTGAGAATATAGCCAATACTAGACCATGTTCTGGTACATGGTATGACAGTGGGGTAAGCTGGGTTGAGAATATAAGCCAAACCTGAGTCGTTTCGGTGTTGCATCAATTATTGGTTAAGGGAATGTGATGGTGCGAGTATAACGAGCGCGTAAAACACAAGCAAAAAGGAAAAAGAAACAAAACGAACAATTCAAATGTTTACTTTAAGTTCTTTTCTTTTGGTAGTTCGAAATAAGCCCACCAGCACGGTAGCAAACAGACAAACAATAATCTGTGAGGTGCGGTGGGTGAACAACAGAATTTGTTCACCCACCGCACCTCGGGGGTTGAGGCACCGTGCTGCCCTGAAATATTCGAGGTTCCGGTGGTTGGTCAGGAGAGTGAATGGCTCCAGGGTGCCCTTGAGCCAGTGTCTCCACTCCTCTAATGCCAACTTCACCGGCAGTAGCTCTCGGTCACCCACGTCGTAGTTCCTCTCTGCAGCAGACAGTTTCTTTGAATAGTAGGCACAAGGGTGAAGCCGGGGTGGGTTCCCGTGCTGCTAGAAGAGGACCGCCACACCCCGAACTTGGACGCGTCTACCTCGACCGTGAAGGGCTTGAGGGGTCTGGATGTTTCAGGAGAGGGGCTGTGAGGAACCTGCCCCTCAGGTCAAGGAAGGCCTTCCTTCCGCATCCGGGGTCCAGCGGAGGCGTTGAGGTCAGCCTTTCAATGATGTGAGCGGCGCTGTTATGGTGCTGAAGACTTTCATGAATCGGCAGTAAAAGTTGGCAAATCTGATGAAGTTCTGTAGCTTCTTGGTGGTTTTCAGGACAGGCCATGACCTTACTGCGTCCACCTTCATTTCTTCCATCTTCACGCCCTCTGGAGCAATGTGGTATCCGGTGGAGGTGTGGAAAGCGCATTTTCCCCCTTTGGCAAACAGTTGGTGCTGTTGCAGGCGCTTTAACACAGCACAGACGTGGGCCATGTGGTCCGGGTATGTTGGGCAGTAGATCAAAATATCATCTATGTACACCACTATGTACCTCCCCAACATATCCCAGAACACCTCATTCAGGAATGCCTGGAATACCGCAGATGCATTGACTAGCCCGTACAGCATCAACAAGTATTCATAGTGGCCCGACGCTGTGCTGCATTCTGTCTTCCTCCCGGATACGCACAAGGTTGTACGCGCTCCGGAGGTCCTGCTCTATGGCTGATGGGGCGAGGGGTCATCGGGTAACTGATATTTAGTGGTGATGGTGTTGAGTCCCATGTAGCTAATACATGGCCTTAACCCCCTGTCCTTCTTTTTGACAAAGAAAAAGCTGGCTGGAGCAGGGGAGGTGGAATGGCGGATGTGCCCCTGCACCAGCGTCTCCTTGATGTACAGTGGATATAAAAAGTCTACTCATCCCGGTTAAAATGCTAGGTTTTTGTGATGTAAAAGAATGAGACAAAGATAAATCATGTCAGAACTTTTTCCACTCTTAATGTGACCTATAATGTAAACAATTCAATTGAAAAAGAAACTGAAATCTTCAAGGGGGAAAAATGAAAAATAAAAACATTACAATAACCTGGTTGCATAAATGTGCACACCCTCTTATAACTGGGGATGTGGCTGTGTTGAGAATTAACCAATCACATTCAAACTCATGTTAAATAGAGGTCATTACACACCTGCCATCATTTAAAGTGACTCTGATTAATCACAAATAAAGTTCAGCTGTTCTAGTAGGATTTTCCTGACATTTTCTTAGCTGCATCTCAGAGCAAAAGCCAGGGTCTGCAGAGAGCTTCCAAAGCATCAGAGGGATCTCATTGTTGAAAGATATCAGTCAAGAGAAGGGTACAAAAGAATTTCCAAAGCATTAGATATACCATGGAACACAGTGAAGACAGTCATCATCAAGTGGAGAAAATATGGCACAACAGAAACATTACCAAGAACTGGACGTCCCTCCAAAATTGATGAACAGACGAGAAGAAAACTGGTCAGGGATGCTTCCAAGAGGCCTACAGCAACATTAAAGGAACTGCAGGAATTTCTGGCAAGTACTGGCTGTGTGCTACATGTGACAACAATCTCCCGTATTCTTCATATGAATTGGCTATGGGGTAGGGTGGCAAGACGGATGCCTTTTCTTATAAAGAAAAGCATCCAAGCCCGGCTGAAGTTAGCAAAAACAAACATCAAGTCCCCCAAAAGCACATGGGAAAATGTGTTATGGTCTGATGAAACCAAGGTTGAACGTTTTGGCCATAATTCCAAAAGGTATGTTTGGCGCAAAAACAACACTGCACATCACCCAAAGAACACCATACCCACAGTGAAGCATGGTGGTGGCAGCATCATGCTTTGAGGCTGTTTTTCTTCAGCTGGAACCAGGGCCTTAGTCAGGGTGGAGGGAATTATGAACAGTTCCAAATACCAGGCAATTTTGGCACAAAACCTTCAGGCGTCCGTTAGAAAGCTGAAGATGAAGAGGAAGTTCACC
>JACXGI010005786.1:0-45073 GCA_016801175.1 Esox masquinongy
AGTTAATTAGCTGATTAGAGTGTGGCACCAGGTGTCTTCAATATTGAACCTTTTCACAATATTCTAATTTTCTGAGATACTGAATTTGGGGTTTTCATTAGTTGTCAGTTATAATCATCAAAATTAAAAGGAATAAACACTTGAAATATATCAGTCTGTGTGGAATGAATGTATACATTATACAAGTTTCACTTTTTGCATGGAATTACTGAAATAAATCAACTTTTTGATGATATTCTAATTATATGACCAGCACCTGTATAGCCGATATATCACCTTTAGATCATCTGTGGCACTGAGAGTAAAAGAAATTGGCAACTCATTTACACTGACACCTTTCAAGTCAATAATATTAATAACCGTGAAAGAAACAAATTATGCAGTATCCTGTAATTCCTTCTGATCTCTGTTTTCTGCTGCTGCTATATACAGATAACTTTGCCATAAGATCAGAAACTCTCAGATACTAAAGAAGGTCATTAAGTGAAATCCTAACAGGCCTGTGAATTCTTGAAAAATGCATAAACATTTAAACCTTACCCATCCATATAATATGAGGTATTTGAATACACCTTTGAAATCATTATTGTTCTTTGGCTGAGAATGCTCTTTATCTTCTCTTACTCTTAAAAGGACATTTTTATTTTTCAACTGATGTTAGATGGATTCTTACCCTGCAAATAGTCTACGTGCCAAGAAAAAAATGCAATCCATGGATAGGTTTCTTTACAGGAGACAGGTGTTTGAAAAAGACTTCACAAAATAGTTTGCTATTGTCAGGTATATTCACGCTCAGTAGATCTTGGGCCATCCCAACGATGTTCACTTGTATATGTTAGTACAGTTGTTGGGTATTGCCCTCTTATCCTTGCCCTATGTTGTTTGATATTTGCCACCCCTTCACATACAGTTGTGCTCATAAGTTTGCATACCCTGGCAGAAATTGTGAAATTTTGGCATTGATTTTGAAAATATGACTGATCATGCAAAAAAACTCCTCTTTTATTTAAGGATAGTGATCATATGAAGCCATTTATTATCACATAGTTGTTTGGCTCCTTTTTAAATCATAATGAAAACAGAAATCACCCAAATGGCCCAGACCAAAATTTTACATACCCTTGAATGTTTGGCCTTGTTACAGACACACAAGGTGACACACACAGGTGGAAATGGCAATTAAAGGTGAATTTCCCACACCTGTGGCTCTTAAATTGCTATTAGTGTCTGTGTATAAATAGTCAATGAGTTGTTAGCTCTCACGTGGATGCACTGAGCAGGCTAGATACTGAGCCATGGGGAGCAGAAAAGAACTGTCAAAAGACCTGCGTTACAAGGTAATGGAACTTTATAAAGATGGAAAAGGATATAAAAAGTTATCCAAAACCTTGCAAATGCCTGTCAGTACTGTTCAATCACTTATTAAGAAGCGGAAAATACAGGGATCTCTTGATACCAAGCTAAGGTCAGGTAGACCAAGAAAGATTTCAGCCAAAACTGCCAGGAGAATTGTTTGGGATACAAAGAAAAACCCACAGGCTGCTCTGGAAATAGACAGAGTGGTTGTTTCAAGGAGCACAATACGACGATACCTGAAGAAAAATGAGCTGCATGGTCGAGTTGCCAGAAAGAAACCTACTGCGCCAATGCCACAAAAAATCCCGGTTACAATACGCCCGACAACACGCCTCACAGCTTCAGGCACACTGTAATTTGGAGTGACGAGACCAAAATAGAGCTTTATGGCCACAACCATAAGTGCTATGTTTGGAGAGGGGTCAACAAGGCCTATAGTGAAAAGAATACCATCCCCACTGTGAAGCATAATGGTGGCTCACTGATGTTTTGGGGGTGTGTGAGCTCGAAAGGCACAGGGAATCTTGTGAAAATTTATGGCAAGATGAATGCAGAATGTTATCAGAAAATACTGGCAGACAATTTGCATTCTTCTGCACAAAAGCTGCGCAAGGGACGCTCTTGGACTTTCCAGTATGACAATGACCCTAAGCACAAGGCCAAGTTGACCCTCCAGTGGTTACAGCAGAAAAAGTTGAAGGTTCTGGAGTAGGCATCACAGTCTCCTGACACTAATATCATCAAGCCACTCTGGGGAGATCTCAAACGTGCGGTTCATGCAAGTTGACCAAAGACTTTGCAAGACCAGGAGGCATTTTGCCAAGACGAATGGGCAGCTATACCACCTGCAAGAATTTGGGGCCTTATAGACAACTATTACAAAAGACTGCACACTGTCATTGTCACAGGGGGCAATACACAGTATTAAGTAAGGGTATGCAGACTTTTGAACAGGGGTCAGTTCATTTTTTTCTTAGTGTCCGTGTTTTGTTTTATGATTGTGCCATTCTGTTATAACCTACAGTTGAATATGAATTCCATAAGAAATAAAAGAAATGTGTTTTGCCTGCTCACTCGTGTTTTCTTTACATATGGAACATATTACCAATTCTCCAAGGGTCTGCAAACTTTTGAGCATAACTGTAAAGTCTACTCCCCAGTTCTTGCAACAGCCAAAACACAAACTAAGAAATTAAGATTTAGGGGAAGTATCCGACACTGACAGGTTATGGCAGTAGACAAAAAAAGTAAAGCACTACCTGTCTCAAAGAAATTAGATTGAAGCTCTGGGTAAAACTGAAAATATATAGGCTTTGCTTTCAAGCATTGGAGGAATACACAGCTGATATATCCCAGAAAAAGCAATAAATTACATAAATTATATTCCCATCATTTTTTTGTCAGTCCCAATTAGGGGTGACGTGATATACCGGTATTGACGATAACCGTGATATTTAAAATATGAAATACTGATATCATGTTAATAATAGACATATGATGATATCGTATTCACTAGGCGAAAATGACATTGTATTTTTCCAAAAACTCCTCTCGGTGTTAGGCCTTGTGGATCTTTTGTTTCAGTTCAGTTCATCTGGTTGCCTTTTCACTATCCATTAAGTGTAAGTGATCTTCTTATATGCTTTTATACTTTTTATTTTTCCAGTTATAGTAACAGACTTTCTCTCTACCTCCCTACAATCGTATTTGTAGTGTAATTCATTTGCCAAAAAAGAGAGAAATCACAATAAACAAAGTTGAAGATGAATTTGAGTGATAATAGCATATCGTTATTGTGAATTCTTTCTAACATGATAATCGTGTAGTGAAAATCTAATATCGTGAAAGCCCTAGTCACAATGAACAAAGCCTTAAATTTGTCTTGTCTTAAATTTGTCACTGATTAACTTGAGATGCCTCACACCCTGGCTTTGTGTGTGTGTGTGTGTGTGTGTGTGTGTGTGCTTAGAGAGAAAGAGAGCGAGAGTGTATGCGCCAGTGTGTCGAACTCTCAGCTGAGTAGCTGTCACGATGAGGCAGGGAGAAATTTTGTAGCACAGTGGGATCATGACAGGCTGATTTTGTAAATTTGTTTTTCTGTGTACTTCATTACAATTAAGTCTATGGTTTTATATTTTGTAGAGCAGAAAGTTTGAACTGAGCAGTGATGGACAGCTAGCTAGCAGGGTCTTTAGCAATTCATTCATTCAAGCAGCTCTTTACTATATTATAATGTAGGTTACTGCAACCTTTTATAGGCTCCCTGCTTTACACACTGATACAACTGTTTAAGGTAAATCATGTTATTTCTTCACTACTGAGTAGGGGTGGGACGATATGAGAATTTCATGCCACGATCATCCTGGCCAAAATTATCCTGGCCAAAATTATCCTAATTTACGATTTTATCCCGATTAATAACAATCCCAATATCAACTCTGGTTTCTAGCTCAAAACGGCTGATTGGATATTCTTCCAATACATAAATATTGTTCTTGTGCATTTAAAAAGCAATTACAATAAAATAATATCAAAGAATGTTTAAGATGTTAAAGATTAACTAATACTATAATAACATGTAAATCTCTAAAGGTATATGGTTGCCAGCTTCATTGACAATACATTGCAGAGGATGTTTAGTGGCATTTAGAATTGCCATTCGTACTGCATTTGCCTACATTGCACATATATACATTGCACAGCTGTATATCACAACAGTAACACATTATACTTAATACAAGCACATTTTCTGCCCTCTTCTATTTGTACGTCTGGTTAGATGCTAACAGCATACCGTTGTACTGTACTTGTACTTGTTCAACTTCAATGACAATAAAGTTGAATGTAATCTAAAAAAAAATGGTGAGATATGTGCTCCACCAGTTAAATAAACAAGTAGTCGGGAACACCTTGGTGACTAGCAAGTGATTTTTCAAGTCACTTATCTGAGGATCAGGGGTGAAAATAGATTTCATTTCTTACTGGTACTGACCTGTGGGTGCCTGCACTTCCTTGCGCATTTTATGCGTACAACAACAGCTCCCCATTGTTGTGCGCATCATGTGTTGTGCAGATCGACAATGTTATTTTGGCCCGAGGAACAGAAGGGTTAAAATTAAGAGACCACTGCAAATTGAACGCTTCTGTTCCTCACTCAAAACTTTCCTTTTCAACTTTTTTGGAAATTAAAGAAAAAGGTGCTGTGGTCTATTAATTCTTTCCGTAGCTGTATTTATAATAATGCATAGGCTATCCTATTCATATTTTATACAATTTGCAGTTTGTTAACAGGTTTTTTCTGCATGCATCTCTCGTAGCTGCGTGTCTTCTAGAATAAATATCATTGGTTTGTTTGAGCTCAACATTGTTTCAACTGCTTATTTTCCACGGTAATGGAATGGCCAGGTATTTGCAAATAGCGGGAAGTGGAGACGTGACCCGAAGTATTTTTTGTAGGCTACTAAGTGTAGTGGTTAGACAAGTACTGTTGTAAAGGAATTGGAATAAACTAGTTTATTCTTTATATTAATACAATACAAACCCAACTCATGACCACATTTAAGAATTTAATTTAGATTTTTATTGTAATTGACAATATTCTTCTATGTAAGATAGCTGAGCCATTCGGCTTCATTGACCATACATTGCAGAGGATGTTTAGTGGCGTAGAACAACGTGAGATGAGATGAGCGCTCACTTGTAAAATAAAACAAGCAGTCAGGGAAATGTCAGCAAATGGCAGAGCTTTTTCAAGTCACTCACGTGAGGATTATCCCGATTTACGATTATCCCGATTATGTAATTTCTCCACAATTTCATAATAGAAATAATTCCATCGCGATTAGAACTAAAATCGTCTATCGTCCAATCCCTACTACTGAGAAATGTACTGAAGAGTCCCCCTATGTTGTCACTCATTAAAAACCACACGTTACATAACATTACCTTGATTGCCATGATAGTTAATGTAGCTGTTATCTAGTTAGTTTCTAAGACTACATAGAGTCACATTGTTTCTTCCACTCCTCTTGTAGACGCAAGAGCGCTCAAATGACTAATATCTTCTAACGTCATGTGGTTTGGAATTCCCATTTTCAGAGCCAATCCTGCCTGCGGTGGGCATATTTAGAGCAAATGAATGCATTTTGTATGGTTGTGTTGCCAAACAGAGAGAACAATGGAAAGTGAACGCTACTCAACACCACCTGGACTGAAATATACGAGAGAAAATCATTAGGGGAACACAGAATCTACTGAGCATGAATACACTGACAATAAACTATTGGGGAATTATTTATTGTCAAATTACTTTTGGCAATAAGATTTGAAACTTAACTTGTATTTTTCAGCTTTTATGATGAAAATCTTACAAATGGTTCGTTTAACTAATGTCAAAACAAATATGTAGTGAAATTTCACATAGCTGTGATTAGCTGAGATTTATACTGGCTGTTTAAAGAAAAGTGAACTATGCATTACTGTTTCCTTTGGCTCCAGGCTTCATTCAGGGTGAGGGAACATCTAACATCAAGATAATACTCTCCTTGAAGAGATCTCTGAGAAACCAATCGGAACTCTGTCATCCTTTAGAATGAGCGGCATTGCTACAATTATCACTCAGATCAGTGTGACATGTGCAATGATGGACAGAGAGGAGTACACTTCCTTTGGTGAGTAGTTTCAGTAAATACATTTGTAAATGTAAATGTATTTGTATGGGTGACAAGAAAGTCCAACAGTCCTGTGTCATTATTTTTGTCTGCTTTTGGTGTTGTACAGGGTGACATCACTATATCTGAGTTGTAATTGAACTAATGTGCTATGTCACATGCTATGTAGCGAACAAAAATAAGCACACAAACTACTATTCAGTCTTCAAAGGAAGACTTTAATGCAAAATTGCTAGTTCACATATCAGACGAGGTGATGTCCCACAAATGTTAACTTTAGTCAGACAGATGTCTTGAGTTAGCAATGATTATAGTTGTAACTGTAAAATTCTGTAGTTGACTGTTGCAATCTTGACTGGTCTCCAAACGTTTCTGATTAGATTTTTTATTTGGGTTGTAGGGCAGGATCTGTAGCTCAAGGGCTATTCTCCAATCAGGGGAAACCAGCTGGCGGCCTTCTGAACCACACCCCTAGAAACATCTCATGGACAGCGTCAGAATGTAGGGGTGGCCTAATGTCAGTGTATGGACAGATTAAAACTGGGTTGTGAATACTAACCATTAATAAGATATGTACTTTATGGACAAGAGCATCCTCTCAACTAGAAATGAAATATTTATACTGAGGAGAGAACGCCTGCAGAAAAGCGCCTCCTGAAATAAAACCCAGACCAACAGAGGCACATTAGAACTATCAATAAATCAGGAAATAAAACGCAAGTTTCAAATAAAAAGAGGGCAGTGTATTATCTAGGCCTGTTCCCATTCTTATCCCCTGCAGGCACCCTGAGCTCTGAAGTTTTGCTCGGCTACAGGCAACGCTGTGCCTCTACACTCGGTCTCAGGTTTATAGGAGACACCTGTGTAGCAGGTACATAAAGTGATGCTTGAAAGTATGTGAACCCTACAAGAATGGTAATAATATTTGTATAAAATATTAAAATTAAGGAAAAATCTAAACCCCAATTCATAATAAATGCATTCCAAATAATAGACACAAACAAAAACATCTTATATATTTTCATTGTTTATTTAACATAAATGATTTATTGAAGTCATGTGTGCAGAAATATGTGGAGAAAATAAATATATATATATATATATACACACACACACACACACAATTAAACAGTTATTAACCAAGTGCATGGCTTTAATTCTGCTTTCAGGTACCTGAGACTTCTGCACAGTAATGCAGCTCAGAATGAATGGTTCCCTTGATGGGGTGCAGTCCACCAGTTCCACAGAAGGAAAAACAGCCCCTAGTCTTGATATTCCCACCACCATTCTTGACTATTGCGTGGTTGGCAGTGTTGTGTTTTTGCCCAAAATAGCGGTCTTGATTGTGACCAAAAAGATAAACTTTGGACTCATCTGAATGGACTTGGCACTCTTGATAAAGTTGAATGCATAAATAAATTATAACAAACACTAATCAAATCTCTGCTCCAAACTTGGAAAAAATGTACGGTATTATTTTATGGTAGTACAACTGCTCTGAAGAATAGATTGTTTGCCAAGTTACAAAAAAACACAAAAATCACCCTCACCTTGCCAGGTTAAAGACACATCAAAAGGCTAAGATGTGATTAGTTGACGTTATGTTCAAAGTTATTTACAAATCTTTTTATTTTGTCTTAAGTGGCTTAGTCAATAATTGAAATTATATGCAATTTCAAATTATCAACATCAATTTCTCTCACCTCATATCCAAAACCATGACAGACATATCCGAGAAACTTAAACCTCAGTTTATATACACGACTTTAGCCAAACTTAGCTATTGAGAATGGACACCAAATTAGAATGGATTCATTTTGGACTGTTGGTCTGTTAAAATCAATCTAAACATTGTGTCCATGAACATGGATGGACGTGTTCTGAATCAGCATGCATCATCAACGCTTTAAGAGTCCCACTTAAAACAAACAGGAAATTAAGGGTATGGACCAATCAATGTCCTATTGGTGCTCAGACTTTTACCTTAAGGGCGCTTCAGCGAATCCTGGATTCTAAGAAACTTTTCCACATGCAGTGTATTTTGCTCTACAGACCATTCCTGCCCTGCTATTTTGTCTGCATTTTGTGATACCAACCAGTATGGTTGTCTTTCTTCTGAAATCTGGAACTGACTCTACTGTATACACCAATCAGCCATAACATTATGACCACTGACAGTTGAAGTGAATAACACTGATAATCTCGTTATCATGGCACCTGTCAGTGGGTGGGATATATTAGGCAGCAAGTGAACATTCTGTCCTCAAAGTGAATGTGTTAGAAGCAGGAAAAATGGGCAAGTGTAAGGATCTGAGCGACTTTGACAAGGGCCAAATTGTGATGGCGAGATGACTGGGTCAGAGCATTTCCAAAACTGCAGCCTTTGTGGGGTGTTCCCGGTCTGCAGTGGTCGGTACCTATCAAAAGTGGTCCAAGGAAGGAAAAGCGATGAACCGGCGATAGGGTCATGGGCGGCCAAGTTTCACTGATGTACGTGGGGAGCGAAGGCTGGCCCGTGTGGTCCAATCCAACAGACGAGCTCCTGTATTGTATCTCAAATTGCTGAAAAAGTTAATGCTGGTATTGATAGAAAGGTGTCAGAACACAATGCATTGCAGTTTGTTACGTATGGGGCTGCGTAGCCGCAGACCAGTCAGGGTGCCCATGCTGACCCGTGTCCACTGCTGAAAGCGCGTACAATGGGCACGTGAGCATCGGAACTGGACCACGGAGCAGTGGAAGATGGTGGCCTGGTCTGATTAATCACATTTTCTTTTACATCAGGTGGATGGCCGGGTGCATGTGCGTTGCTTACCTGGAGAACACATGGCCCCAGGATGCACTATGGCAAGAAGGCAAGCCAGCGGAGGCAGTGTGATGCTTTGGGCAATGTTCTTCTGGGAAACCTTGGGTCCTGCCATTCATGTGGTTGTTTCTTTGACACGTACTGCCTATCTGAGCATTGTTGCAGACCATGTGCACCCTTTCATGGCAACGGTACTCCCTGATGGCATTGGCCTCTTTCAGCAGGATAATGTGCCCTGCCACAAAGCAAAAATGGTTTAGGAATGGTTTGAGGAACACAACAACGAGTTCAAAGTGTTGACTTGGCCTCCAAATTCCCCAGATCTCAATCCAATCGAGCATCTGTGGGATGTGCTGGATAAACCGGTCCGATCCATAGAGGACCCACCTCGCAACTTACAGGACGTAAAGGATCTGCTGCTAACGTCTTGGTGCCAGATACCACAGCACACCTTCAGAGGTCTTGTGGACTCCATGCATCGACGGGTCAGGGCTTTTTTGGCGGCAGTAGGGGGACCTACATTATTAGGCAGGTGGTCATAATGATATGGCTGATCTGTGTATGTTACACATTCCGGAAGTAGAGAGTGTAGGGAACAAGATTGTCTTTGGCTGGCTGCATGGCAGAATCAATAGAATACCGACTCTGCCAGAAAGGACTAAGATATGTTAGCTAACAAGTGATGAATCAGAATTGGGCATAAGGCAGTGCTTAATCTGGAGTAAATGGTATCAAATCCTACATCTTAAGTTTCCCTGGGAACATAATTAACTTAATTCAGCAGAACAATATGTTTCATTATTTACAAGCGGAGTTGTTAACAACCCACGTTTTTTGGTTTATTTTCAATACAATAAGAAGTCAAAATTAATATGAGAAATTGGAGATTATATTTTGAAAACACACTACAAAATTGCAGTTTTCATGGAGTTAATTGGAAAGTGTGATACATCTGAAATGATCTGACCTGCGTTTTGTGTAGTGTTAGCATGTACTGTTTGTAGCTAGCAACTGCAAAAGTCTGTTAAAAACATATCACAGCTGCATTGCTGAAACAACTAAAATGTGTAGCTTAATAGGACATGACACAACCTTACAGATATGTGAGTTTGTTACATTTATTTCCTTGGTGAATTTGCCATAAAAACATTGCAGTAGGCCTGTGTTGCTAAAGGGTAGTGACTATGTCAAAAACCAATGCCTGTCAGACAGTTAACATTGTAATAGTTTACGTATTCAAATGGGACCAGGTGCCAACATCGCATCCATTAAATTAACCATAATATATCTACCATACTTACCAGATAAGGCTAGCAAATATGTTGATGTGTAGCTTACTAGAGGTGGGCTTAATCCAACGCAGTGACAAAGCTGTATTAAAGAGGCACTGTTTAAAAACCAAAAATATACTTTTTACAGCTGTTTAAAACTGGTGGATGGAAAGTGAATGTAGAAATTCGAGCACGATCCTCCAGTGTTTATAAGCTGGGGAGGGATATTTATTTTGCGTGAATCATAATGTTCTTGTTATTTTACCTACCTTTCACATGGAGTAGAATTCCCATGTGTAATACTTTTAAGGCATTTATAATTGTGCAGCAATTGCAAATAATAATGACTCATTATTTGCATGTTTCCTTTTTAATGTGCTTATATTACTAATATGCAAAAGGCTGACTCTTCCACTGGCATTTACATTAATCAGGGAAGGGAAATAAAATGTGAATTCAAAGGATAGTAAACCCAAAGTCTCAGAAGAGGTTAGCATCTAAGATCGTTAAACAAAAAGGGAGAAGTAAGGCCAGGTCGGGAGCACTGTGTTTCAGGGTAATAGCCTAGTCATCACTATCAGGTGATTATCGCAGTGCCCCGTTTTCTGAAGGCAGGTATACTAGCTCTCCTGTGGTTATTTATGGTGGTCTATCTCAACTTAACCAGCTGGGGGTGAGATGCATCAACGCACCAGTGAGCTTTGAAAATTTCTCTCCTCCTTCATACTACCTCCCATCAAAATCCCCATGGGTTTTCCCAGCAGGGTTTGGCAGACACTATGCCCCCTGCTAATAGTTGGTTGTAGGCTCAATATCGACACTTTTCTTTGCTGGACTGGGTAGGGGTGGGGACAATTCAGAACTGAAGGAACAGCCTTAGAAGGAGACCAAAGTGATGACCAGAGATATCCCAATACATTTACATAGACCTGATATTCATTAAGTTTTCACTTTTGTGCATTCTCTCTTAGGTCATTTTGAGATGAAGTGATAGGCCTGTCTTTGATTGTGGGGCAAGGAGAAAGACCAGCCCACGCTGTGTCACTCAGAGCAGAGCCAAACAGGCAGCCAGCCAGGCTCTTGAGAGACATTCCTTGGCGGAGCCACCTCATGTCGTCTGACAAGCTAGAGTTTTTCTCAGCATGTAATTACTGATGCAGCCTGGGATATCATTTCTCTCCGTGTTTATAATTTCCCTTTACACTTTTAAACATAGTTCCCCTTTCTGGGCCACCATCAACGGGTGGCTGTAATTCACCCATCATATGAAAAAAAATTGTCTTAAAAAATGTAATGCCAGTTACATTACAACATTAGAAAGTCAGTTTCTAAATTACATAGAAGGTCTCTATGGACCCCATACTAAACATGCAATCAAGGCGTACTACAATTCAAGACTCATAGCAATTATGCAGAAGAGGCCATTTATGTCCCAGCAGTTCCACTAGCACTATTTACAGGCTTTTTTGAAATGGCTTCTTACAGATGCACATACAAATCAAAGCCTTGTTTTGTTTCATGCGCATTACTATAGGTTCAGCTACTTCCCAGAATGTCGATATCAGCTAATACAGTAGGTCCACATACTGTTTATCACTGTAATGGTTTCCTAGGGGCATCGTTTTGTCTTTCTAACCTATGAAAATACTGTTTAGGTTCCTACTGTAAATCAACCAAAGACACACAATATAATCATTGGACATTATTGCCACATAAGTGTTGGTTGAAATGTATTAGGCGATCAACTTCATTTGAAATACCAGCTTTTACACCATACAGGGTACGTTGCAGCCTTCTATCTGGGGTTTGGGCTAAGCTAAGAGCCCAGTGTTCATCATCCAGATCATTCATACCAAATATACTCTGCTGTTGTTTCTGTCAGAGGAATCAACTGTCAGGGGAATCAACTTTAAAATCATTCTAGCCTAACTCCGACCTTTGCATGTACTTCCTGTTTTTCTGACACTGATTTAGTTACTGTTTCCTAGAATAGCAATTCTCCATGGCCCTCACGGTGCCATGTGACATGTTAGAGGACAGGGTTGAGAGCTAACTAGAGGACCAGAATGTCCTCTTCATTTTATCGCCTCCATCTACTCCTTCAATTTAATTAGGTAGTTAAAGTTCAGGATTTTATATACAGTGGATTCCATAAGTATTTACAAGGACTTTTGCTCATTTTACAATCAGTAGAGAATTCAAATTTATTTTGTTTGCATTGGAAACATCTTCCCTGCGTAAGTATTCACCCTTGCTATGACACTTAAGTAACCTATGGTGCAGCCAACTGTCTTCAGAAATAACATTATTTAAGCGGAATAACTGCAAATATCTATGATATCTCTAAATTCAACTGACTCTCTAAGCACCCAGCTCTCTCCTTCAGGGTTGAGCTAGCCCGAGAGCAGCGTCAGAGGGTTATACCGCTCCCCCCGCTAATGCGCTCTAGCATAGGCTAGAATCAGTTATCACTCTTATTTTGTCTTCTAAACCAGTGATTTACTTTCAAGGTCAGAGTTTTCAGATGGAAAGACATTTCAGATGGATTATCATGTGACCATAGAGCTCATAAGTCCACCTGTGTGAAATTAAGGTGTCCCTTGATCTCAGATGAAATACACCTGTTCGTGGAAGGACCCAGATGTATAGCAGAGAGCATATCCAAACCACCTCACGGTTAATACCAAAAAGCTT
Source organism: Esox masquinongy (assembly GCA_016801175.1). Classification (NCBI taxonomy): domain Eukaryota; kingdom Metazoa; phylum Chordata; class Actinopteri; order Esociformes; family Esocidae; genus Esox; species Esox masquinongy. The sequence continues at coordinate 12,798 of JACXGI010005786.1, forward strand.
TCAAAACAAGACAGAGAGAAAGCTCTGGAAAAGCTCTAAACAATTAGATAGAAATACACCACATGGCACATCCATGTGTCTTCCTAGTACTGGTTGTCCAACAAAGTGAAAGTGACTGTGCAAGGAGGTCTTGGTCAGAGATGCCACCAAGAGGCCAACATTAACTCTAAATGAGCTACAGAGTTTCACAACCAGGATAGGAGAAGTCAGCTATTAGCTGGGTGCTCCGCAAGGCTGGACTATGTGGAAGAATGATTTGGAAGAAGCGATTGCTGAAAATCTGTCATATTCAATTCTATTTGGAAGACACACTTAAGATATGTCCAAAGGATCTATGAATGAATTTAAAGGTAAACTTTGTGGCCTAAATGCAAAAAAGTATGCTTGGTGCAACTGCTCCACCACTCATCTCCCTGAGAACACTATTTCCATGACAAAGCATGGTGGTGGCAACAAGATGGCTGGAGTCAAATATGGGAAAATCCCAAAGGAAACCCAGTATCAGTCTGCAAGACATCTTAAAGTGGGGAAGAGTTTACCTTTCAGCAAGACAAGGATACCAAAGAAATAGTAGGCTACACTGGATGGGGTTTAAAAATAACAAACTGAGTTTCCTAAAATGGCCCTGTTAAAGCCCAGAGCTCAATCCAATTGAGAATATGTGGCAAGAATTGAAAGTTGCTGCTAAACAACAGTGCCCATCCAACTTCAATAATAACAATCCAATGGAAATGACAAGGTTGCACAGATTTACCAGGGGAGAGAGAAAAGTCTGAATGAAAATGAAAAACGGATGTCTAGTATGAACATTTTAAATTTCTTGCATGAAATAATTACTATTTAAACCTTTGAGGCGCAGCACTTTATGAAATCGCTATAATATTTTGTGCTCTATCTTCAAGTAATGCGTAGAGACTTGCCAGTGCTGCAAAACATACTGGGTTTTGGGAGAACGATGAAATTTCATCTGACAAGATCTGTAATCTCTGAAATTGCAGTTCAGTCAGCTGTATGGAACATAGAGGTGTATTTGAGAGAGATTATTCCCTGATAACCTTGCAAGTGGAACGGTATATTTTAATAAAGCTTGCCTTTTTGAGTGTGTATGATGCTCTGCTACACCTCTCTCCACTCAACAAGATCTCACAGTCTCATATCAGTTTACCAAATTTGTCCTGGGATGAAAACACACACTGTCATTATTAGCAGCATTCTACAAAGGCTACAGCCATATTGATGGTCGAAAATAGGAGGGCTAAAACCTTGAATGGGACCTAATTTATTTTTTGTCTGTACAATGACTTTGCTAAAGTAAACCAATATTAAGTTGGAAACAACTTTTCCATCTTTAAAATGTCATCAAATTTACTTTAGAAGGATGGCAATGTTGCCATTTGCATTAAAGTCAGACAATCGCTAAGAATGTTAGTTAGTTAGCTCAAATTCAGAGGATTATCTTCGATCTTAATTAGCTAGTTAGCATTATAGTCAAACTGCTCACATCATTCAAGCTACAGTTATACAATTTAGACCAAATCTTCCTCAGTGTCCATTGAATATGTGTATATAGAAGGCTAAAATCAATAATAACAATAAAGATTTGCAGTCCATTTATAAAAACTCAAAAGGGTTACAAAAGTCTATAGGTGAACTGAAAACTAAAGAAGCCTAGGGTTAAGTATTAAAGTTACAGTTTTGGAAAAGGCTAAAGAAAACAAAATAAAACTGGCAACAATTGGATTTCGACTCACAACCTTAGGAGCCAAAATCAGCAACCACCATCCACAATGCCCAAGTAAACCACAATATATGTAGTAGTGTTGCCCCTAGTGGACAGTCTGAGGCCAAAATATATGCTTTCCCCACTTGGACAAACATCTACTGTACTGTAGACATCAATTTGGAGTAAAGTGTTGATCGTTAACCACGATGCTGTTATGAAAAACCTCTACACCTGTTCTCATATTGTTCACCTGACTGCACCCTGTCAAAACGACTTCACTCCTACACTGCCAAACATATGTCTAAGAAATTGTCTACACTGTTAAACTTCAGTGTTTTCTTGAAATGTTCTTCCAATGCATGTTGCACTGTCAAAATACAGCAAATGTGAGTTCAAACACTATTGACAGTCTGATTGTAAAAGTGGAAAAATACTCCAAGTGGAAAAATCATCCTAAGACGGAAGCTGACATATAAACAGAGCTATTTTAAACGGGGTTAAAAGTGATAAACCAAAATGTAGTGTAATGCATGCTGAGTATCATACCACCCAAATTAAGGAGTATCTTAGCACGCCATGGAATTCTAAAAATATGCTTCTATCCTCTGTCAAACTATATGCCTATCCTCTGACTAATGCTTTGCTTTGCTTCTCTACAGGCACAGGGCTATACAACCCAGCATTTATTTCTGCTAGTGTTACAGCGAGATTAGAGCTGCCGCTGTAGAACATCAGCTTCAGACAATTAACTTTTCTTTGTTTTTCTTTCTTTCATAGAGTTAAAGAACTTTGACCAGAGAAGGAAATGTTATTTGATTGCATTACGGGTCACGTAATGAACAACTGCTAGATATCCAGGGGTCTGCTGGCACCAGTAGACTTTAGAAATTCAGCAACATGAAGTCATTACCTGTATAATTTAGTTTAATGTTCTACATCCCAATGCTCTTAGAAAGCTTTTATGCTGATTAGCCTTAGAAGTCTGTAATACTTTCATTTTAATTGTCGACAGATTACTAAAATTATTTGGATTCAGTATACATATATCTCTAAACTCACCCAAAATATATCACCCAAAACCAGAAAATGGACGAGGCAAGCGATTAGAAGGGATGTATGTTGTTGTCCCTGGCTGGTTTCAATCCGCAGTTTTCGGGTTGGCAGACTGTCTTTAACCATTACGCTATTTAAACAGCGGGCATGCAACTTTTACCTCAGCCATTAAATTTTTGCTGAAATAACATGGACAACAGAACGTTTATTAACGGAACTAGAGTGTACTCTTCTACAAAGATTACCGTTGATGGCTAGCTAATAGCTGTACAGTACCTATAATGAAAACAATGACTCCAATCACTTCATGGCTGGTTTGTTTCTTTAGAACACAATAACAATATAAAAGGGTCACGTAATACAATTATGAGATTCATGGTATTACAGAGTGGATATATATTGTTGCATGACGGCTGAAAATTACTGAGTGGATAAATATTTCTGAGAGAGAAAAACTGGAATGTCTGAGAGGGGAATTGAACCGGGATCAAAATATCATAGGTAAGGGATAATCCCACAAAACCAAAGGGCCTGCTGGTAATTTATCTGCCTCTGTATAGTCTCCAAATGCAACATTTATCCCAGCCATTACAGTTTTTGCTGAAATAACGTGGGCAACAAAACGTTTATTAACGGAAACCCATCCTCTTTTACTGCGCAAGTGGCTGTGATCTATATCACCCCAAAAAGCATGCACGGATGTGTACTTTGAAAATCCACCAAAAATAGTAGCAATATAACCATAAACAGTTTTATTTTAGGCTTACTATATAACATAGCTACTGAAGCTTGAAGCTAGTGAGGTTTTTGTCTATCCTGAACAAATCCTAATGCATACTTTGTTCAGTCGGAGGCTTAGATCGAACACTGGCCACCCGCAGGGAAGTCTGCATCTCTAACCATTACGCTATTTAACAAGGGTGGGCCAGCCAGACAGCCAGTCACTCTGTCACTCACTCACTCAGTAAGAGACATTCGCTCTTTTTGGCCGTCTCCACTTATGCGGTCCGGCCAAAAATGCAATGCCCCTTGCACTTTTCTCAGTGATTCCTATTGACTAGTGTTTACATTATTTTGCAAAAGTATGCTGTAGCGATCACAAGTTGACCAATGGAATGTGACACACTGAGCAAGGAGTTGCATGTGTTGAGATCACCCATCTGGCATATACATACTTGGACTGTTCAAACATTTTCAAACGGGTTGTCTTGTGATCCGTTTCTAAATTGTTTGCAAAACTTAACTTATACAAAGATTGCAACAACCATCTCTCTACCTCTTAATCCTTATAACAGTTCCGCAGTGTGTCTTTGAGACAAAAAAAGTCTCTGGATTTGAGTATTGAACCCGCATCTGATGTTAACAAACCAGATACTCCAGGGGTAGTTTAAACATGAGCTGAATTGAACCCCAATACAGGTTTCAGAACCATCATGAGGCAAGGGAAATCCTCTCAGACTTCCTGGAGGGGCGACCAAGGACCGTGTGGAGTAAATCAGTGCCATGAATGGATATTGGAAGATATGTTGTGGCTAAAGATTTCATGGTACTGCTTGCATCCACACCGCTCTGTTAATGACACCATGCAGCGTGGGACGGAAGTATCACCACTCATCTACCCCCGCACAGCCAGGCTGGCCGGCTGAGGTAAGCCAGACGCCATTTCCCTGACTCGCATATACCGCAGCACATTTCACGGCTGTAATTGATGCGATTGGACGCCTGTCTGTCTGTCTTAGTATGCCCTGATATGTCCTTATGCAACCCAGCCATTTCTTTCAAAATCCTGTCCGGGAAACTGCACTATGATGATTGGGATATTGGACAAAAACATAGTGTTCAGTATTCAGAGGCGTTAAGCTGAGAGGCGGGGAGGAGATGAAAGAGCCAGTGCTAAGGGTATCAGAGTATACATTAGAGCTGCTTAAGGCTGACTGGAGGGTGAACACAGCCTTTTGCCAGCGTGAGAGATAGGGGTGGGGTTTCAATGAAGGTAGGACTGCCTACAACCATCCACTCAACTATCCTCACTCTCTCCAGCCTGTCACAGTTCCACCCAACTACTTTGCTGATAGAGTTCTTTCATCACAAATCTCATTTTCCAGGCTTCTCCGAGATGACTTGCTGTTCACTGTAATCACATCAGGACATACTGTAGCCAGCATTACATTGGAGACTGACAATGCCTTTAAAGGACATGCAAACAAAACAGTAGCGACAGGTTTTAAATGGCTCTTTACAGTGAATATGAATCTAAGGCCATGTGTGTATCGGAAAACAGGAGAGAGAAAAAGAGACTAAATCAAAGGTAAACAAGGTGAAACAAGTGGAAAGGTGAAAAGACAGGACGACAGCTGTCCATCATGAAGCCTTTGGTCCAAGGAGGATGTTTAAAATTCCAAACTGTCCCTGAATGTTATCTGAGGAGAAGAATAATGTTGTTGTGAAACAGTGGGGCATACATTCATTTATAACCCACCCTACCAGTTCACTTTGTAAAGATTATACAGTATATACTGAAACGCTTATATTAATATATTATTCTTTTTTTACACAGACCTATGCATATTTGGTGTGCTGAAAAATATATCACATTTACTGATATTTTATGTAATGGAATTTTTGTTGAAACTTAAGGCATTTATATACATATCTTATTTAAATATTTTATTTATATAAATATCTTAATAGTTTCTGTAAAATGATATTTTACAGAAACTACAATGGAAACATTTTGAAAAACAATGCCAATATCTGTTTATTATCTGTGTATGACAACCCTGCTACTTTAAAATCTTTAAATGTTTAGAACCAAAATACATAACATTTTATTATTTATTACTGTTTTGAAAAACAGAAGATACTTTGTGGTAGCCTATTAGTGTCTTTCTCCTCTTTTCATTGCTGCAATGTTATAGATTTAGAAGTGAGAAAATCTCATTATAACTGAGGAGCTCGTTTAATTTTCAGAGTTCCTTGCATCCAGCAGGGGTCTGATTGGAATTGTTCAGACATCAACAGACAAAGCATCCAAAGGGGAACTCTTGTAAATGATGGGCATTTGTTCTCATAACCCCAGTACCCTGAGGCTTATTCCTTAATGATTGGAAAGAAAAATTATATTTTATTGGGGGCGCTTATTTAGATAATTAAAACAGGATGTCACACAGGCCACAGTTTACAATGTGTTCCCAGTAATTACTCTTTGTGACCCCTGACCCCTCGTAGCAGCTGAACATCTTATTGGGCTGGACCCTAACAAAGGCACCTTGTATATCTTGCTCGCACTGTGAAATACGGTGAGGGAGGGGATCATCAGGTGAGTGGGGAGATCTAAATCGCTACATCCTTTTCTTCCATTGAATACTCCACCGCTTCACCTGGAACCGGATTCCTGAGTATCGGTCGTGACTCTGTCAGAGTAGCAACTTCCAGACAAAAGATGGCGCGGATGTGTGCGAAGGGCTGAGCAGTTCGGCCGTGGCCTGTGTGGAGGTTCAGGTTGGTGGCGTGAGGGTGAGTGCTTAGCCGCACGACTAACTCGAGCAGTCTCAACCCCCAGTGGCTCACCAGCAGATCCGGTGCCATGGAGGGGGAGTGGAGATAGTGATCCCCTGACTAATCCCCTCACGGGAGGGACGGATTAGTGCTGGAGTCCCTGGGTGGCCACATTGCCACACTGGGCCACGTTCTGCCCAATTATCTCCTGTTTCTAGCCCGACTCAGGCCATCCATGCTCCCCTGATCTTTAGAAGCCGTGTCCCAGCCACCTAGCACTCACAGGGGGTCTGGGACTCACACCAGCGGCAGAATGCAGAAACAATCACACTACTACTGTTACAGATAAACAAAACCAACCAATCTGTAAAAGAGCATGACACAGGAATATGATTTCAGTAGTGGACTATCCAGATGAAGAGGTACTGCAGATGAAGTTCTGCACATCGATTTCCTTTTTTTGATGAAATGTATAAAGAATGGGTCTGGCTGCTCAAAGCCTATTCAGAGCCATATTCAGACCACGTCTGGATTGAAACATTGCTAGGATACTGGTGATTAGTCATCTGATATGTACAGACGCAATTCACGCACTGTTTGCTTCTGCAGGGGAGAAACACGACATTGTGTTGATCAATGTGGTTACATTTCCAGTTATTCAATGTTTCCTGTTTAAAAACAGACATCAGTGACAAGCGGACAGTTCAAGTGTAATGCCATTGTATTTACATTTTCAAAGAAATTGTTAAACATATTAGTCTGTTAATCAGATCAATCATGTCTATTGCTAACAATTTTTACTATGAAGGTCAAGCAACCCAGATGCTTGCATTTTAATGGTGACAAAATAAGGAAATAAATTAACATTACTAGGCATGAATGGATGATTGGCCAAAGGTGAAGGATAGGGCTATCTCATTCATGTCTTATTATTTTCTGTAGACTGCTTTATCTACATGCTGTCCATAGATTCCAAAATAAGTTGCCTGGTATGTAATTCATAATATTATTCACATTAAAACACTTTTTAATATGAATAAGGTTTATAGCTTTACAATTATAATTCCAATCTCTTTCAAGACTCATACAAAAAATGATAGAATAATTATGAAAAGAACTGGGTTGCTTTAACGAAAAATTTGTTTTGAACATGATTCACTACTTGAAGTTCAGAAGTGTTAATAAGTTCTGGTGGTGTCAGAATCTTCTTATTGTCTTTTGACTGATACATTTTAGGAAAACGAGGGAAGTACTGAGAATACATTCAAAATGTAATAACTCTACAAATGCGCACCAGGTACATTTCTGTGCATTTCATGACAGAAATAATAAAGGATTATAACATGCAACAGCTGTGTTTTTCTATGTATCGATGAGTCTAATTCGGTGATTAACCCGAAGCTGCATCTGTCAACAGTGATGGTAGTGAGGCAATGTTATTAGTGCTGAGACCCTGCCAGTATTCACCATCTGACCTTCTTCATCCAACAAATCCCTGGGCCTGTACATATATGTGACCCCAGGCTTGTCCTCTGTGGTCACAGCAGTCCAACTCCAGGCAGATCTCACATTAAACTGGCCAGAAGTGGCTTTTTTACCAAACGCACAGAGCACAGGCCGTGTAGGCCCGATGAAGGGAATTATTTGAGAGGTTGAAGGTGAGTTGGAAAAAAAATCTTCCAATTCTATCAGGTAGAATAATGTTGGAGAATTGCACAGTATTCATATATTTACACTGATGAGCCAAAAACATTATGACCACTTGCCTGATGTGCTGTTGGTCCTCCACGTGTTGCCAAAACCGCGCCGACTCATGGACCAAGGCATGGACTCTACAAGACCCCTGTAGGTGTCCTGTGGCATATAGCACCAAGACATTAGCAGCAGATCCTTCAAGTCCTGTAAGTTGCGAGGTGGAGCTGCCGTGGAGTGGACTTGTTGGTCCAGCACATCCCACAGATGCTCAATCGGATTGAGATCTGGGGAATTTGGGGGCCAACCAACACCTTGAACTCTTCATCATGTTCCTCAAACCATTCCTGAACAATGTGTGCAGTGTGGCAGGATGCATTATCCTTCTGAAAGAGGCCACTGCCATCAGGGAATACCATTGCCATGATGGGGTATACCTGGTCAGCAACAATGTTTAGGTAGCTGGCACATGTCAAGTTGACATCCACGTTAATGCCCAGACCAGCAGAACATTGCCCAAGCACATTCCCTCCACCGGCTTGTCATCTTCCCACAGTGCATCCTGGTGCCATCACTTCCTCAGGTGAATGGTGCAGACGTACACGGCCGTACACAAGATGTAAGAGAAAATGTGACTCATCGGACCAGTCGAACTTCCACTGCTCTAAGGTCCAGTTCTGCCTTGCCGTTTCAGAGATACTCTGATCCAGTGGTCTGGCCATAACAATTTTGCCCTTGTCAAAGTCACTCAGGTCTTTACTCCTGCCCATTTCTCTTGGATCCAACACGTTGACTACAAGAACTGATTGTTCACGTACCATCTAATATACCCATACCTTGACATGTGCTCTTGTTAGGAGATAAGAAACGTTATTTGCCTCACCTGTGAGTGGTCATAATCTTTTGGCTCATCAGTGTATACGTATATTTTACGAATCATGGGCAGTGTCATGATAAATACTTGGCATGGCCCACTGGCTTTCCTCTTGTGCTTCAGGTAGAGGGCAGGAGGTCTGTCATTGGTGAAGCACATAACATAAACGGCTGCATTAATACACAGGCACAAAGCCCTGTTTCTGCACGTTTAACCTCTCTGAAACCTCTTGTGTCTTTGTCATTGGTTTTGGTCCAGTTATTTGAATGGTCTTACAGGCAGGCTGAATTTGGTGTTGGTGTAAGTGACTTCCAAGTGCTGCAGTGTGAAGAGCAATGTGTCCTATAAGCAACATATGTACAACAAATATAATGTGACATATAAGTGGAAAAAACAAAGAAAAAATAGACGTTCAGTCGGTGGTCATTGGTTTTTAACTCCTGTGGTTGGTAAAAATAAAAATAAAAAGCGATATGATGTGTGCTTTTGGCAGACCCATGATAAGAATGGACTAAGTTGAAGTTGCAGATAGACCAGTTTATTCTACAAGTAACTTCGAAGAGTTTTCGACACACGACATGCCTCTATGCCTCCGGTTGTGATAGAGTTGATTGGGTGATTGAGGCGGAAGAAGAGCTGGAAAATGGCAAATAGCCTACAGGTATTATTCAGCTTTGTGTAGCAAAATATGCTTTATATAAGTTACCTTATGTACGAGTACTGATAAGCGGCTGGTCAAAATTCTGTGCGCGCACATCTTTCGTTTCAATCCCACAACCCTTTCTCAGCTCTGTTCTCGGTACATGCCAATGTGAATTCACGTAATACAAGTTACTATGTAAAATAAGGCATACTTTTGTCTTGTTTCTCTTTGTTTACCCTCTCGTAGTCAAAAAATGCTCTTAATAGCACTTTCTACACACTCTGTTGTTAATCCAAATCCAATCTCTTTTCCAACTACTGTTCTTTCAGTGTGTATACTATGCATGTGTTCCTTTGTAAATCACTCATCAAAGATGCTCCACAACATTGGCATACTTTTTATTTGTTCTGGAAGTGTGCAGTACACTGAATATGGGTCCCTGAAAATGGTGAAATACGTCATATATTTGCATATGTGCAGTACCTCCTTTGTTACTCTCTCGCTCCCTCACTCTCTCTGCTGTACAGCACAGATTACTGTCACTCAAATAATGAGGGGCTAAAGCTAGAAGTTGCTAGAAATTGCTGGAGGGATGGGTCACATGGGGAGAATGGTGTGGTACCGCTTCCTGAAAACACTTGCTTTCAAACTGGGGATTTTCTCATAATTCTGCTCATCTAAACTCAGTCAAAACTGGGTGGTATAAAAAAATGTGCAGTACATACTTGTTGGAGTTCCTTGTCTATAAGTCATCTTGAGGTTGTGTATTATTCCTATTTGTTATCTGTCTTTGAAGACATAATCATACCTTGATGTGGACTCATCGGATTAATCAATTACAAAATAGATCTCTCACTTTATTAAAAGCAATAAAAACAGCACAGTCACACCATTCAGTAATCCATCTTTAGAAGCATAATTCACTCGTTGGCTCCGTTGGAGTCCGATTATTAATATCCAATTTTCAGGCAGTGATTTACCCAGGCAGGGAATTAGAAATATATTACTCTGGCATGAAGTTTTAAAGTCCTTGCCTTGACATAGATCACAGCTCTCAATCCCTAGCTGTGAAAACTGATTTGCCCATTTCTTTTTTGTCTTACTTGCTCACATAAATGGAGTCCCTGTGAGAGTAAAACTGTTAATAAATCTTTCAAAAATCTGCCTTTTCAAAACTAAATACATACATTTTCATGATACTAGACTTCATGACAGATTTACAAATTCCTGTGATCTTTTGATTACAGGTCAGTTTGATAAAAGAAGACTAGCTCAGTCCCAAGAAATCTGCAACCAACATGCTTCTTAAACATATTTTGTGGTCTATCTGGAACCAAGCAGAAAACTCATGTCTTTATTAGAAGAGAACCCAGCGGAAAGAAGGACTATGGTCAATCTGAAAAATGAAAAGACTGACATGTCTGACTTTTTTTATCATGCTCTTTTTTCCTTACAGAGAGCTTCACACATTGTTCCAATATCTCAGTGTGAAAAAAGAAAGATGTTTGACACAAGCGTGTTAAACAAAGTGACACTAGCTAATCTGTATTCATTTCCAAGAACAACTCAAAGTTATTATCACGCTAAATGTGGAGAAGATGGAACTTTTGAAGACAAAGGACACATGTAATGGGATTCAGTCTGCTATGTTTCTGAAAAAATGACCTTCAAACTTGACTGTGATAAATAATGGAGTGTCTTGAAAAAGTGCTTTTGTAGATTAGCCAGCCTCAATGGTGTCAAGTCTTGTTTTGCATTTGTTTGGCCAATAGTTCTATGATATTATGCATGCAAGCGGGAGCAGAATTGATCTAATGACTTTTTCGATCCTCACTTGAGAGACTTGCCTGCAGAATCTAACACAAACCCATTTTCCCATGTCACAGTACTGAGAAAAAACAATGTGGAAGAACAGAAATATTTCTTTGTTAGTGCTTTACATCTGTGTTCTAGGCTAGTGATGGGTATTTGTCCACTGAAAATACAAACATCAGCAGGATGGAGAAGTGAACCATGGAGGCTGGTGTGCCATAAAAACAAAGAAGCTGGTTTTCAGGTGACTTGAGAACTGCGGGGTGTTGTTTTGGTTTCTTTTACTTGCTGTCATAAAATGTCTAGACGGGAGGAGTTCCTTTGGCCCATGGCCTCAAAAATAATGTCAACATGCTGATTTCTCAGTCAACTTGCTTCTGAAAAACAATACTTTGGAGTCTCTGGAATAGGCTGATGAGAAAAGCAGTCGGTATTCAAATAAAAAAAGATCACTGGTTAACTCATGTAAATACACAAGTTCTTCAGGGTATTTTAATTATTTTTTCAAAATACTCTCAATAATAATGAAGATATAAAGATCACAATAGCACAAAGTGATACAGAAGATTATTTATGTAAAAACATGAAAATAGTAACTTTTGCTGGTTCTTTGTTTACCATCTCAAAAAAGCTATTAAACACTCACTTAAATAATTTTTGGGTCCAGCTCTTCAGAGGTTCACCAGTAAGCACATCAGTATATCTTAGAATGCTCACAGATTAAACATTGGGGCAATAAAACCTACACTGTGTTCATAGCTACGGCATATTGGGAATAGTCCTTGTTTATCGTTGGGTCCCTGTCCACTCCTTAAGCTGAGGAGGTAGGTAGCATAATCGAAAAGATGCTCTGCATATTGTTTCCATGGAAGTAATTAATGTACCCTGAGTGGGAATAGAGTATCTTTATTAGTTCTGGGATGTATGCATTTTCTGGATCTACTCTGGAGTCTGTGTTTTGTCTGCATTGTCATAATTGGAATGATGGCATAATTCTCCAATGTCTGTATTTTATTCTGTCTGAACTGTTGTGTTTCATCCTGTATATCAGTAGGTTCAAAGTCTGGAAGAGTGCCTCAAAACATACTGAACTGGAATAATACTGTATTGGCCACTGCAACAAATATAATTCCTGTAGGTCCAACATAGTTTGAAATCATTTTGAGAAAAGATTGTTTAAGAGAACCATTATACCAAGATAAAGTCAAACAAATACAATTTTAATATGTATTGATGATTTTGAAGCATCATCTAGGCAGTTGTTTTTGTCAAAGATACATCGGGCTGTCTCGTTGTGTGCACAAGCCAAATACACAGCATTGGTCAGATTCACACCAGGTGTTCTAAACCATCTCCACATTCAATTTGAAAGACAAAAATGTTTTAGAAAATGTTGATTTTGTTTTTTCCTGCAATCATCACTAAATGTGCATTTGAGGGAAACAAAGAAGCTACTTCAACCTTGATGCGTTGCCAGCGTTGTACCACTCTCTGACAAAATGAAGTAGGCAATCAATGTCATCTCATGCTTGTCTACACAGGCTGCATGGCAAAACATACTGAAATACGGATGAAATAGTGCAGCGCTAGGAAGTGGCATCAACAATGTACTAGCCTTGATATCCAGGCTCTGCAGAATTTTGAGGACTACGCAAAGCTAACTGTGGATGCATTTAGAAATGAGACAAGGACAAAGCCATGAACACATTTCAAGTGGTACACATGTATGATCGTAATAGTAAAAATGTCTGCGGTTTTGCATTGACATGCCTTTATAGACCTCAAATAAATAAGAAAGTTGTGTAGTGTATTATAGGGAAGTATTTTTCAAATAATACTTAAGGTATAGTAATAATAAAATAATACTATAAGGACTAACATGCAACAAAACAAAATATGCCTTAAAATTTATTGCGTTTCCCAAATGTCTCTAATACTGTATATTTCGAATAATATATGCTAATAAAATCTGCAACAAGAAAAAGTCAGTATTTCCTGCTACATGGATGCGCTAAAATTACTAGAATGAAAAGGAAAACAAAATAATAGAGATTGAAGACACTTGAAAAAAATACCTATCATCACATTGACTTGGGGTGAATGTTGAACCTCTGTTTAAATGAAGCATACATTCTTGTCAAGTCTTTGGGGAGGAGGCAATTAACTGGAAGAGTTTTCCATCATTCTGTTGGAAATAAAACCCACCTAATATGTAAGTCGACCTGGACCCCTAGGGCGACAGAGCAACAGAGTAGAGGAAACAAGAGACAAAACCTTTTTGTCTGTGCAGAAAGGAGCTTGTCCTCATAACTAACAGGATTGCATTACAGCGTAGAAAAGTAAAGAGTGAGACATCTACTCAGATGAGAGGACACCTCAGCGGGTTAGCATTAAAAATAGATACGAAATGTTGTCATTATCATTACTCAGGTACTGAAAAAAGAAGTATAAATAAGCAACAAGTAAACATTGCATTATAATAATAATGATAATATTGTTAATATTGATAAAAGTGTAATTGAAAATATAGCCAGGTGTATACTTACAGTGCTCTTTGTAAGTATTTGGATGCATTTTCTTACTCCAAAAATACTTTTTCAAATGTAGTCCCCATTTCTCCGGGCTAACATGTTTTGGGTCAGACTTATGTAATGTTTAAATTAAGCAGTTCATGTAATAACTGAATGAAATTTGCAACCCATGAACCACACACTTGGTATCTTCTCTGGTGATGCTCTACCAGGCCTCTACTGCAGCCATCATAAATTGTATTTTGTTTTGAGGCACTCATTGCCATGAATCTCATCTTCAGCAAATGATAGACATTGGATTTCAATCTGGAGATTGACTTGGCCGGTCAATAACTTTAAAAACCCCTTAGTTGTAATGGCAGTATGATTGGGGTCATTGTATTGGTGTTTGATGAAGCATCCTCCAATGGGTTTGGAGGCATTCCCACTACTTTAATAGAAAGATAATTAAGCTGTTGTCATCACCAGTGACATCATCATCAGCCAGTTCCAGTAGCGACCCAACCATTACACGCCTTTCGCTATATATCAAAGATGAGGGGTTATGCTGAGTACCTAACAACCGCACTCTCCTCTTCCCATCACCTTGATACAGCCTCAACTGTCCACAATACCTTTTTCCAGAGCAATGCACTCTATTAGGTACTGTAAGCTGGCCATCTTTTCTGTCAGTGTAGCCTCTGTAGTTCTGCTTGTGATGTCTTCTGCAGATTCTCGTGGCTTACACATCCAAATCTACTTTCTTGCTTTCTTCATTTTGGTCAAGTTTCTTCCATTGTAAAGGTCTTCCATGGCTCCTCAGCCCATTTATAATTGCTCACTAGTGCTGTCCTTTTAATCAAGTTCCACTGTTGATTTTGGCAAGCCTAATGTTTTTTTTTATGTTTCTGATTCTCAGATTTTTCAGCCTCATAATGGTTTTCTTGACATTCATTGACTACTATTTGGTCCTCATTTTGACAGACACCAATGGCAGACTCCAAAAGCAAAAATGCAAATGCTGGAATCAAGATCAGATGTTCACAACTCTCCTATAACTGTGAATTGAATGTGACCGAACAAACGGACTAACCAGAGACACCCATCATGTCTATTGTCCTCATATGTAAAGAAACTGTTTTCATTTTTACATATAAAAACACACACCCTCAAAAAAATTACACATAACCTCAAATAAATGCTTAGAATGTATTTTTCAACCTGAAATTGTGTGTTTGATTTCAAATCCAGACTTGGAAGATAAACGAGAAAAAAAAATGCTTCAATGGCCCGATATTTACACACCATTGTGCTGTTTCATTACCAGCATGTCTGTTGATATTAAAAAAAAAAGATTCACATTATGTTGAAAACAAGCATGCTTTGTAATTCATTTTAACAAGGGACAGAGGAGCTGGAAAAAGACAAGGAGATGTGGAACATGGAAACATTAGGAGCACATGATCATCAATGGAAGATGGAGACAGGTCATTGGTATCGTTTCTAAACAATAGTCTGTAGATCATAGCCGACTCCAATGTGCAACGTACTGCGTTTTGTGAAAGGGTCCATTTTACAATATGTAATACAGAATGTCCTCTCAAATCATTCATCATTGTTCTAATTTTGCTTAACCACTGTTACTATGTCAAAGTGCAATGAAAATGAAATGAATAGTACTACATACACAAGACTGAATAAAAATTATGGCCAGCACGGTCTACTTGTATTGTAACCTTCAGAACCCTTCATTTTGGGGTCATTAGAGGGATATTTCGCCTATTTCATCCACCTGCCATGTACTAACAGTGTGATGAATCCTCCCAAGGACCTGTTTGTGTAGATGCTGTCTGCGTAATGGCAGTGATATGACAAGTCTGTGCTTTTGACAGATTTCCTGAGATTGCTCATGACAGCCAGTGCTACGAGCTGGCCTGACGGACAGAAACTGGATCTTATCGTAGCATGGCTATCAAGGGGGCTCGACAAGCCTCTTTATCTCCCAGCAACACACTCCCTAGGCCTCGCAGGGGTGGAGAGAGAGAGAGAGTGAGCGTATGACTATATGTCTGGATAGATATTCAATCAAATTGGCACTGCATTAAACCTGATACAATATTTAGTCACCCTCTACACGTAAACAATTACATTTTCTGACATTCAGCCAAACAAGCATCACTAGTTACATGGATTAACATCTTCCCTCCACCACACTTCCTCCAAACAGACAGACTCTGACCCCTGTCTGTCTCCTGGAGACAAATCTAGACATGAGAGCGTCTACAGCGGCTGGGGTCTGGCCTGTGTGAGAGAGATACTCTCTCATGCAGTGCGTAGTGTGTGGTCCCTGGGTAGGGAGTGAGGAGCGGAGAGCTGATGAACGGGCTGCAGTTAAATGATGCGCTAACTATGTCCGATGGGCTTAATTCCCTGGCCTCTCCTCCAAGTCTGTCATCCACGTACACTGATTCAGTGATTCATTTCATCTGCTCTCTCACACACACAAACACCAACGCACACACAGACTGATTCTTACAAATCAAATCGGATGTTGTATTTACAGTTGACAAACGCATTCTCTCATGTTTGTTTAAATCCTTGGTGGAAGGAATATTTCAGCCTGCCAACTAGACTATTTATTGTGCTTAGCAATGAGATCTTACCTCAGTTGATATTGCACAAGTTTCATCTGTGTACATTCTTGGCTCTTATTTGTTCCAGATGTTGCAACACACCCAGCTGGGAATTAGGCAAGTCTATTCCAAACTATTCTAAAATTGAGATCACTTAATTCCTCACATTGGTGTTTTCTCATATAATGTATCTGTGTTATTTCTGCGACAGCTTGTGTGCTGTTCTGCCTGATAGCAGCTATTATCCTCGCTACCATTGCAATTTGCCCAAAGAGACCAATCATATTGTCATGAACTGTAGTGTATTTTCCATTAATAACAGATACTAATATTTTTTCCCATCCACTTTATGAAAATAATATCAGATGTGCTATTAAAAGCTCATCTGGCACATTGTTCTTACTGTTTGCCATAGTGGGATTTTCACTCAAGGAGTTTCACCAAGTGAAACCGACTACTTATCCCAAGGGGCTGATGTACTATGCTGCCATACAGCTACCGCCTGACAATAAAGGTACAGTCAACTCTGGAGCAGACACTGTTTTTGGTGCTTTGTTTCTCACTAGAACTGTCCCTCAAAGTTTTTGTCTGTAATTTCCATTGAGATGACTGCACTACTTAAGTGAAGAATTAATGATTTAGATGATACTTAACAGTATTTTCAGTAAGGCCATACAAAATGCATTAATGGTTTAGCAGCTGCCCCACCCATTTACATTTATAAAATATCATGCCATTGTATTTTTAATGTGAAAAAGCTGTTAAACATGAAATTAGTAGTGAGAGGTATGTTAGTCCCGGGAGTTGCCTGCCTCACCACAGATACAGTGATTGATAGTGATCACGTTCTATTCTAAATATATTTCACTGTTCAGGGTATTTTCGAGACATTAGAGTATCCAAAGTACTCTGAATGTTAATTTAAAGAATTTCAATCAGGAACTGTAAATCTGCTTTTTTCATTGCATTTTTTATATTAAATTATGTTTATTTAGCCACCATTTCACTTCCATCATTTGCAGACTCAGCTGGCCTAATCCAACTACGTTACACCTGTTGTCCAGCGTTTAAATAGATGTGTAACTACAAAGACTAGGGGCCAGTTTCGTGAACACAGATTACTTTCAACTTTGACTTCATGTACTTTTTTGTGTTGATCAGTGACAAAAATGTATAATTAAATTAATTTTGATTTTGTGTTGTAAAATACAGAGAAGTCCTAGTGGGGTGAACACTTTTGAGGGGCACTGTAGAGCCTTTAAATTATTAGCTTGTAGTTGCCTTACAAGGTTCAGGACTCGTGTATTTTTTCTGAAGTTGAAAAGACTTTTGGACTTAACAAACTATTACTCATCAGTCAGACACTCTGTGTGCATGTGATTTTCATCAGAGAAACACGTGCTTCATCTAAATTTGTGCTACAGTGAGTAATGTTGCTGTAACACAGGCAAATGTGCATGCATTGCTTCTTAAAACCCTACAGATATTCATTGTTTTTGTAAGAAATATTAAAATAAACTCATAAAATCCTCATTTAAAACCCAATTTGAAATAAATACATTCCAAATAAAGGACAAACAAAAACTAAATTTTTTGTTTAAACAAAAACTAAAATTTTACTCTGTGCAAAAATATATGAACCCCTTCATTCAATAGCTTGTGGCACCTCCATTAGGAGGGAGTACTTATTGTAAATTTCTCCTAAAATCACTAATCAGTCTGACATGTACAGTATTTGTAGGGATTTTTGCCCAATCCTCCTTACAGAACCAATTGAAAGAGGTTTGAAGGGTGTCTGGCATCTACTGTCTTCTTCAGGTCCTACCGCATCATCTTGATTGGATTAAGGTCAGGACTTTGACTAGTCAATACAAAACACAAATCGTCTTTTTTCTTAATCAATATTTGGCTTATTTGCTTGAATGCTTTCGATTGTTTTCTTGTTGGAAAACCAATTTTCAGCCCAACTTTAACTAATTGACAGATAGCCTGGTATTCTGTTCAATAATCTCCTGGTATACCTCAGAATTCATGGTCCCCTTGATGATGTTGAGTCGATGAGGTCCAGGGGAAAAGCAGCCCCAGATCAGATACATTCCCAACACTATATTTGACTGTTGGGATTTCTTTATGTTGGTGTTGGGTTTTTTGCTAAACATAGCGGTTTTGATTGTGTCCAGAGAAGGGACTTCCAGAAACCTTTAGACTTGTTCAGGTTGGCTCAGGTTAGACAGGCAACTTGGTTATTTTCTGACAGCAGAGGCTTCTTCCTAGCAACCCCCAACTCCCATGAATTACTGTTGAAGCATGAACAGTAACCTCAGATACTGCAGTTGGATTGGAAATTTACCTGATTTATTATTTTTCTTGTGGCTCATGGGGATATTATGGAAGAATGTCCACTTCTAGGCCGAGTTGCTGTCATGTTAAATGATCTACATTATTTGCTCTAAATTATTACATGCTGTAAATTATTTGCCTCACAGTGGACTGATGGAGCTGAAATGTTTGGAGATTACTGCATAGGCTTCCCCCGACTGATGTGCTCTCGCTACCCTCTTTCTGATGTCCTCTGAAATCTCCTTTCCTCATGGCATGGTGTGTTTTGCATTTACATGTATGGGCAACACTAAACTAACCAGGTTTGTTGTCTCTGTATATCCCGCCTAAATTATTTTCTGAAAGATCCCTCCGTTGATTGGTTCATTTGATACCCAATTATTTACCCACATTGATTCTACTTAATTACTTCATTTTGCAAATTTGGTGGTTCTCTTATATTCCTGTACCTATTCCTTTAAATTTATTTTTTACTACTACACACATTAATTCTTGTACATCAACATATGGAATTGGTAAATATAAACCTGCTATGTCAGATAAAAAAGACTGGTTCTGATTAGATAAAGATCTCATGGTGAACACAACAAAAATCAATATTTGCACAAGAGGTTCACATACTTCAAGCAGCACTGTATATGCATGACTGCTCATGCCAGAAGTGGTCAAAATGTGTCATGACTCTGGCTTCACAGGTGATGAAGAGTTCTAAAGAGCTCTTTCATAATATTGATATTGATCACCACTGTCTATTATTAAGCATTCACTGTGCCGCTAGAAAACCTTTTTAAATGTTGTGTGATGTCGGTTGATTAGTCTATTAAACCTACTATATATGTATATAGTTGTGCTCAAAAGTTTGTATACCCTTTGAGAATTGGTAATATATGTACAATTTGTAAAGCAAACATGAGTGAGCAGGCAAAACACGTCTTTTATTTCTTATGGGATTCACATTCAACTGTAGGCCATAACAATGGCACAATCATAAAACAAAACATGGCAACAAAGAAAAAAATGAACTGACCCCTGTTCAAAAGTCTGCATACCCTTAGTTACTGTGTATTGCTGCCAAGGGTATGTAAACACACATACAGCAGTGGAAAAAGGTGCAGTGGTGTCTTAATTTTTTCCGGAGCTGTATGTGAGGAACAGAAGTGTTAAAATTATGAGAGCACAGCAAATTAAACGCTTCTGTTCCTCACTCAAAACTTTCTTTTTCAACTTTTTTGGAAAGGAAAAGGTGCAGTGGTCTCTTAATTTTTTCCGGAGCTGTATTTTCAGCACATTGATATTTGAATTACGAAGTACGCTAATATGACTATATGCACCATAACAAGATTGTCAGAACCATGAAAAGATTGACTAAGTCATAGTGGCTACCATTGGCTGAATAAATTTCACAGCACACTAAAATTCGAGATGGGATACATTCTACATTGCCCAATTATCATGGGTGATGGAGGTGGTGGAAGAAAATGCCAATTTACCTACTGTATTATTTAGCTTTTTGTAGCTACATATACAGTATTTTATTTATGCTACTTAAAGATGCATTCCAGGATTTTTGTCCATTGTTTGTAAATGTGGCACCGTTGGGCATAAACTGATCCTTGGAATTTATTATTTGTGCCAATATATGCCCCCATTATCAAAACCACTTGCTTTGAAACTTGAAATGACTTGGGTAACTTAGGTGTAATAATGGTTGTACTTACAGATTATACACATTTATACAAAATAATACACAACCAGCCCAAAAAAGCAGGTTTAAAATGTTTATTAGTAAACATCCATGACTGCATCTTTAATGTAGCTTTCAAAAAGATGTCTGAATAGTGGGAACTGATAAGGGGCTGGTCAGGTTGTTGCATACACATATACAGTGGATATAAAAAGTCTACACACCCCTGTTAAAATGCCAGGTTCTTGTGGTGTAAAAGAATGAGACAAAGATAAATCATGTCAGAACTTTTTCCACCTTTGGCAATGTGTTATGGCAATGTGTTATGGCAATGTGTTATGGCAATGTGTTATCTTTGTGATAACAATGACAGATTGCCAAAAGGAAGGAGTAACAGATGCAGACCAGATGCTCCTAGGGATGGGATTCCCCCTGATTTGAGTTAGAAGCACATTTTAGGATGCTTGACATTTGAAGTGTGTCCGATTAAGTTGACATGTGATCTCCAAAAACCTAAAGACCAAGTGCCTTTCAAAGCTGCATTTCAAATTAATCAAATTTATTAATAAAACCCTTTTTTACATCAGCAGCTGTCACAAAGTGCTTTTACAAAACACCCAGCCTGAAACCTCAAGGAGCAAGCAACAACAGTGTTGATGCACAGTGGCTAGGAAAAAGTCCTTAAAAGGGGCCAAAACTTAGGAAGAAACCTGGAGAAGAACCAAACTCGGAGGGGCGACCAGTCCTCTTCTGGCTGTGGCTGGTGAACATTTTAAGAGTACAAATTGTAGTAATTAATAAATGCATGTGGGTTGTGTCCAGAGTCTATAAAACCTAGTCCAGGTCAGAAGCATGACCAGATGGACAAGGACAGGGACAACCCGGGGGGGGGGGGGGATGATCATCTTGATCTGCAACACGACCAGGAGGACTTTGGACAGGGACAGCTACAAGTCTATCGAGCCTGGTACTCCTGAGGTGTGGTACGAGACCTCATGTCCTCCTCAGTTTAAACGGAGCAGGAGACGCATTCCTTATACTAACAAGGATTTACAGTGGAGAAGGACAACTGATCCTACCCCCCAGCACAATAATATAGCAGCGTAAAACCTTGGGGTTGAGACGGGGGTGGTCCAGTGACAATGTAGCCCTATCCAGGGGTCCTCAGACAGGGCCCAACAGGCAGGAAGTCAATCCACTGCACATTGCCAAGCATCAAACAAAGGGACATCAACCAACCACAACCACGCTGAAATCTGCATTGTTGGCTGTCCAGTGTTGAACTATGAACTGAATCCTGGCTTAACATTGATTGTGCAGACAGATTGTGAATGACAAAAACTGATTGAAACATACCAAGTCAATTAAGGAAAAGTAAAGGCCAGGCCTACATAGCTACATAATGAATAGACTTATAGTAGTGCGTCAGTGTCCATGTTCAGTTTCTTAATGCTGTTAACACTGATGTTTTGAAAAGCATTAGTGTGATCTTTTGGAGAAACATTTGATATACTCTATGTCCAAATGCAAAGAGATCATGAGATTTAGCTAATCAGGTTTAATCAGTACTCTACTGCATATGAAGTGCCTTTGAGAAGTATTCAGATCCATTCATTTTCTCCACACAGTCTTATAGTTGATGTTTTCTTTAATCAATCTACACACAATGCCACATTATGACAAAGAGAAAACATTTTTGAAATCTTTGCACATTTTTTGGAAATTAAAAATGGAAAACGCTCATGTACATAAGCATACAGACCATTTGCCATAACACAACACACTGAACACAGATGCATAGTTACAGCATTTATTAATAGGTAAGTTAATTCTGTATATATCTTCTGTGTTATCAAATTGTACCGAACAGCTATCTGTCAACACAAAAACAACATTAGCAACGAGTTCAGGAAGTCAACCTCACTTCATCCTAATGCTTGTTGTCGTTTTTAAGAAACACATGATTACCCCGAAATACGTCACTGAAGGAAAAATTTGGAAACTTGCCAAACCTAGGTTTCAAATCTATTGAACGGATTTACATGCTGTTCTCAGTCGGATATGTTGGAAACATCATTTGCACAATGGTTTTGAGGTGTTTTAGGTTCTGGAGTTGTCCTTTAAGTTCATATTTATTTTGAAGTGTTACCGTCAAGAATTTGGTTTGGGAAAGGCTAGGTTAATTTTATTAAATTTTTCCAAATGGTTAAGGTTAGGATTCAAGTTTGAAAAGGCTTTAAATAACAACAAAAAATAAGCACACCACCCAGGACTTGTACTTGCAATGCTCAAAGCCAAAAAGTTAGATTATCATTCCAGTCCATAGTAAATCCTTAACAACCAATCCTATTCAATGGTTCTCATCCTTAGTAAATGGAATGCCTATATTTTTAACCAGAGCCATATGTAATCTTGTACCTGCAGAATTGTCACGTTCTTGCAAATTCTGTAAGATCAAGTGACAACACACATCACCTTTATCAATAACAAATGTCACATTCCGTTTATCAATCACATTTTAATCACATTCCATTTATGAATTGCTCCACATCATACAAACTGTACATAACTTAAAAACAGCCTCTCAGGTGTACAATAAAGAACTAGACAGGCTACACATTATTCAACAAATGGCCATCCATTTGATCAAAGTTATATTGCCCTACTTAAGAAATACAGCACCATGATTACAGTAAGACCTTGGATTCACAGGGTTATCCCCATACCTCATTAAATCACACTGTAAATTAAGCTGTCTTATATGCCTTGTACCTACTTCTGCTCACACTTTAAAGTCTGAAAACTGCTGACACACAGCAACATGTAGGGGCTACAGGTGCCAAGAAACCTAAAATAAAACATTATTAGGCGATTAATATGACAGTGATTTAAATATGGGCTGTATGCAGTGGTTAAAATGGGATTTGGGAGGTGTGATTCTTTATGTGTGTGTGTGTGTCAGAAAGGGCAATGTACTACATATCTCATTGCATTTTGGTAGTGGTATGGAAGTGGGATATTGAGCTGGTCAAAAAAGCAATAGGTGAACCAGAATTGATTCTTTAAACTGAGCCTCTTGAATAAAAAATACTTCTAAAAATGACATTGCCTTGATTGCAACCAATACTCCAGGCCTTAGGCCAATGAGGTGCAGCCCCATGTGGCTGTAGGTTGGACTATAGGTGCCAGGGCTTAGCCAATTACATCTCTCGTTACACTGTATGTGGCCATAACGTTAGAATACCTGGTTAAATGCTCCATGTTCTGTACATAGATTATATAGCTTTGAAAATGTGTAAGCATTCTGTACATTTTCACACATGTACCTTAACACCAGAGGGCATTGCCAGCACAAGATGGTAGTTATGGGAATGAAATTAAAGAAAAAAAAGCATCATTATATGTTGACTTGCTTTTGCCACCTACTGAGTGTTTCCTTAAATTTTGTGCAAGAGTAGAAATGGGTACATTTGACTATCCATGTGAAAAGCACCTCACACTGGGCCGGAAGCCTGTCTAATGTTAAAACAGTCAGCTTTTCAAACCAACCTCCCTCATTTATATGTTACATCGTCAATGTAAAAACTGGCAGCATTTTCATAGTGTATGTTGAAAGGAAATACACTATGTTTGCTAAAATTTCCCATCACACACAAACGTCAATCTATTCATTAATTTTAAACTTTCCTCAGACGATAGCACTGATATGAAACCTTATTTGACTTTTGGCTCTTGCCAGATTATCGCAATCATTCCTATCTTGCTTCTGCTCGCCAGACAGTTTTATTCAAGCAGAGAGTATGCTAATGTATTTTCATTCTAGATATGGGAACTTTATTACTATTTTTTTTTCTCACTTAGAATGTGACATCATAGCTAGAGCCCACTGGCAGCTGTCCTGATCGCAGGTAAAGATAACTAATGGTGTAAAACTAAAAGGAGATACCAGTGGATACATTTGAGGAGCATTTCATTGTTTCAACTAGGGCTCTGACAGTGTGCTGTCAATGGCTATGCTATGCACCAAATTATGTCATGCTGGAGCTTTCTGTACTGAGATAATAGTCCACAGAGAGGTTGTAAAGCACAACTTAGTAATGTACACCGCTGGTTTACTTTTTGTTCAACAATTTATTTAGCTTAATACATTGACAGAATGTGTCATGTATGTGTTGTGTGATCACAGCAGGACATTTCACATCCAGTATGTCAGAGTGTGAGAAGTAACACGAGTGGCAGATGGGATGGGAAATGATGGGGAATGACCAATGATGAAGAAAAATGGTCTTAGTCCTAAATATTCACTACTCATTCAAGCAGTTATTATCACAGGCCACCCAAGCACATACATTTTGTTTTGTCTCCAAACATGTCCGATTGGGCATGGTTGTCATTTCAGCATCTCATTATGATTTGCATTTAGCTCAGAAGTAAACTGAAATGAATTAAATGAGACAATAAGATGAAAAAAGAATCCCTTATGTTGATGAATGTTTGCAATTCTAATGAGTTTTTCATGTTGATTAAACAATCACATTGTTTTTTTTTGCTGTAATGACAAGGGAATATTGCATATTACCCAGTGGAGTTGCTTTTTAGTTGAGCTTTCTTTTACACTCTTATCCACTGCAAACATGTTAATAATATTAATAATAGCATTAACGCATACAAATGTAGGTCATATGATATATTTTTAAAAAGGAATTGCTGAAATGTATTTTACAAAAACACCACAATGTGTATTTTAGTGCCTTACTAGAGGCTAGAATATATTTTTCCCTTTCTTGGCATAGGAATTCAAACCTTCAACCTTTCGATTACTGGCCCAGTGCTCTAACCTCTAGTAGTCTCTATAAGCTGCCTCACTTCATATTTTCAACACATTTCCAGGGTACTAGTGTCCAACAATAAACAAGACACATTCAGTCTATAGATCCTTTAACAAAAAACTGGTCCATGTAATTGTAATGGTCCATGTAATTGTAATTGTAATGAAATCGGGAAGAGGATTCTAAATGTGTCTCCTGTTTTGGGGCAGTGACAAAAGTTTGTTTGTTTTGGCTCTGTACTCCAGCACTTTGTTTCATGAACCATGTAGAAACAGCAAATGTTTTACTTAGTCCTCCCACTGAAGGGTACCAATGTTATTAGGGAAATAGCAGATAAATCAGAATAAATCAAACAGAGACAGCAAAAACATTTGGTGTACAAAAATCAACTGTTCGGTACTTTAAGAAGAAAGAGAGCACTTGGTACCTCAGCAATGATAAAAAAAAACCTAGTAGACCAAGGAAGACCTGTGCAGTGAATGACAACAGAATTCTCATCATAATAAAGAAAAAAAAACAACTCTCCAATAGATCTAGGACCCTCGTCAGGACTTCACCAGCCAATTACAGAGCCTGGACTAAAAGGTGCAGAAATACTAGTTAGCCCCTAAAACAGGATGGCCTACAAAATACCAAAAAGAGCCTACAAAGGTAGACAAATGAGGCAAACATGTACCAAAAAAGTGCAAGAGGAAAGTTTTGCAGGGGAAAAAAGGTTGGGCATCCCAACTTATATGTGAAATAAATAATCATTATGGCTGCCACTGGAACTGGCTCACTTGTCTTCATTGATAATATAACTGCGGACTCCAGCAGTAGATGAATTCTTATGCATACAGAAACATTGTATTTACTCAGAAACATCCAAATGTCTCAAAATTTGTTGAATGAAACTTCACATTGCAACAGGACAATAATCTCAAAGATACTGCTAAAGCAACCAAAAGCAACCACAGGTTTTGCAGGGTCAAAAAGTTGAATGTTCTTGACAGGTTGATCATCTGAGCTGAATCCGATTGAGCATGTATTTCACTGGCTGAAGAAAAGACTAAAGGCAAAAACTTGAAACAAACAGGAACTGAAGAGGACTGAAGTACAGACCTGGTGGAGAATCACTAGCGGAGATACCCAGAGTCTGCAGATGTCTATGGATCGCAAACTTCAGGCAGTGTTCGAATGCAAAGGATTTGCAACAAAGTACAAAATGTGGAAAAATGTGGGCCAGGTAGGCCTGAGGTGTTGTCCAAGGGCTCATGTCCACCTAAGGTTAAACAGGACCCCAGGAAAGTTAGACAGAGCATTCCTGGGATCCAAAAGGATACCTGTGCATACTTCTCAGACTGACCCTTGTCTCCCGTCAAATAACTAACGCAACATAAACAATTGGGACTTAAGATAGGACAGACTGACCCTAGTCCCCGGCACAATAATATAGTAGCGTAAAACTAGAGGCTGAACCAGCATTTGGTACACATGTTGAAAACACTGGCAAGACTCAACATACACATAAACATGCATATTATCCACACTGTGACACAATGATGGCCTCAGGTTAATGTCCCTGGATCTCTTTGACTCAGAGTAATGTAATTTGGCACAACAGCTCAGGGAAATGAGTCTAGTTAATAAATGTCCTATTTGATACACCGCTGGTCAAATATTGACCAGCATTTTCAAAATTACACAGATTGGCAAAACGGAACGCTGTGTCCTTTGTGGATACAACATGGTCAATGTTTTCTTGTTTATGTTGCTACCAAACATAAGGGTACAACATGGAACGCCCAGCCAGGATCCAGGGTGAAACATCCTGTACTAACCTATGTTTGTAAAATGTTCAGTATATCTTCCACTAGATAATGCACTCCACTCTCAAAATAGGATAATTTAACAGTCTCAATTTGGTGTGATGAATAAAAGACTGACTTGTCTTCATTTTTTTCTTTCTCAATGCAATAGAAGCATACTGATTATTCTAATCACTTAGTTTCATGTAGTAATTAGGTCTTGGTTGGAAGAGGAAATCTGACACTGGCTTGTCAGCAGATGTGAACACTTTTTTATCTAGGCTGCTTGAGTCATTCAGACAAGTGACTAAAAATGTGGAAGTAAGTAAATGTGATTTAATTTTGTTTCAATTCAGGCAAATTATTGCTATATAATCCAAGTTAATTGTAGGAACTACTGTTGTATCAATGTATTCAATCAAGTACAGTTATATTGTACTTCAAGCTATTTTGTTTATGCTGTGCATTCAGAAATATTCTACAGTTATGTTAAAGACAATAATATCATAATTTGTTTGCATGTAAACAATTATATCCTTTACTGAATCTCATTACCCTTTTTGTAGTAAATTATGAATCAATTTATGATGCAAATAGAATTGGTGCTAACATTATACTCAAGAGCAAACATTAAGAGTACCTACCCAGTTAGGTAAGCTCTGGATTTTACGGTGGGTACGGTGACTGTAACCATTATACAGCAAATGGCAAAACAGAGACAAAATTAACTGCCAAGCTACTAAGTTAGATCAAACGTGGTCAATCAATTTTTGTATTACTTTGTCAATCAACTTTTTTTAAGGAAAGGAATGTTGAATGTTTCAGTATATATTAAAAAATGTATGTCTTTTGGGGTCATTTTGACCCAGCCAAATCTAGTTCCACCTATATTAAGTTAAAGAGAGCTAAACACAGATCAATTCTAAAAACTGATTTAAAGAATAGAGGGGGATTTTCAGTGACATAGACTGGAAAGACAGATCACCTGCAGAGATGGACAATCTTATCTAGCTTACTAGTCTATGGTTAAATAGGTATGACCATTATACACAATCAAAATTACCTCAGATATGCTCAGTTGCTTTCAAAACAGCTCATACACAGCATTATGAATACTTGGTAGAAATGTAGTACAGAAACCAGAATCCCGCTAAATGTACTCATACTGCTGTATTAATCCGTATTCTCCAATATACAGTGGATATAAAAAGTCTACACACCCCTGTTAAAATGCCAGGTTTATGTGATGTAAAAGAATGAGACAAAGCTAAATCATGTCAGAACTTTTTCCACTTTTAATGTGACCTATAATGTGAACAATTCAATTGAAAAACAAACTGAAATCTTCGTGGGCGAAAAATGAAAAATAAAAACCGTACAATAACCTGTTTGCATAAGTGAGCACACCCTCTTATAACTGGGGATGTGGCTGTGTTCAGAATTAACCAATCATATTCAAACTCATGTTAAATAGAAGTCATTACACACCTGCCATCATTTAAAGTGACTCTGATTAATCACAAATAAAGTTCAGCTGTTCTAGTAGGATTTTCCTGACATTTTCTCAGTTGCATCTCAGAGCAAAAGCCATGGTCTGCAGAGAGCTTTCAAAGCATCAGAGGGATCTCATTGTTGAAAGATATCAGTCAGGTGAAGGGTACAAAAGACTTTCCAAAGCATTAGATATACCATGGAACACAGTGAAGACATTCATCATCAAGTGGAGAAAATGTGGCACAACAGAGACATTACCAAGAACTGGACGTCCCTCCAAAATTGATGAAAAGAGTAGAAGAAAACTGGTCAGGGATGCTTCCAACAGGCCTACAGCAACAATAAAGGAACTGCAGGAATTTCTGGCAAGTACTGGCTGTGTGCTACATGTGACAACAATCTCCCGTATTCTTCATATGAATATGGGCTATGGGGTAGGGTGGCAAGACGGAAGCCTTTTCTTACAAAGAAAAACATCCAAGCCCGGCTGAAGTTTGCAAAAACAAACATCAAGTCCCCCAAAAGCATGTGGGAAAATGTGTTATGGTCTGATGAAACCAAGGTTGAACGTTTTGGCCCTAATTCCAAAAGGTATGTTTGGCGCAAAAACAACATTGCACATCACCCAAAGAACACCATACCCACAGTGAAGCATGGTGGTGGCAGCATCATGCTTTGGTGCTGTTTTTCTTCAGCTGGAACCTGGGCCTTAGTCAGGGTGGTGTGAATTATGAACAGTTCCAAATAACAGGCAATTTTGGCACAAAACCTGCAGGCGTCCGTTAGAAAGCTGAAGATGAAGAGAAAGTTCACCTTTCAGCACGACAACGACCCAAAGCACACATCCAAATTCACAAAAGCATGGCTTCACCAGAAGAAGATTAACGTTTTGGAATGGCCCAGCCAGAGCCCAGACCTGAATCCAATTGAACATCTGTGGGGTGATCTGAAGAGGGCTGTGCACAGGAGATGTCCTCACAATCTGACAGATTTGGAGTGCTTTTGCAAAGAAGAGTGGGCAAATATTGCCGCTTCAAGATGTGCCATGCTAATAGACTCCTACCCAAAAAGACTGAGAGCTGTAATAAAATCAAAAGGTGCTTCAACAAAGTATTAGTTTAAGGATGTGCACACTTATGCAACCAGGTTATTGTGAGTTTTTTATTTTTCATTTTTCCCCCTCAAAGATTTCAGTTTGTTTTTCAATTGAATTGTTCACGTCATGGGTCACATTAAAGGTGAAAAAAGTTCTGACATGATTTATCTTTGTCTCATTCTTTTACATCACAAGAACCTGGCATTTCAACAGGGATGTGTAGACATTTTATATCCACTGTATAGCAATTTCATTGACAACTGATTGTGATTTAATAAAATTAAATCATCAAATAATATCCTCAAATATTATGTATGTACAACTTGTTAACCACATTAAATTACCCCAAACACAGCTTCTACCTTCTAGGACATACAGTGGATATAAAAAGTCTACACACCCCTGTTAAATTGCCAGGTTCTTGTGATGTAAAATTACATTTCAGGTATCAAAATGTATTTCACCTATTATTCTGAAATGTATGTCAAAATGTATAAATCCAACGTATTTGTCCAAACGTATTTCAAAACAATTAATGATCACAATCCAAAATGACATTCATCTAAGGCTTGTAATATTTTATCACTTCACAGCAGACCTGAAAATTATTATGCCTTTATTTCAACATGGAACACAAACTGAGACCAAGATCTCTTTTACAGCTAAACACAGGTGTTATTCCCTTAGAGGCCTCAGGTTTTAGTGGATATTGGGCTTGGCAAGGACTATAGGGTCTCCTAGGTATAACCCAGGGACGGGCTCACTGCTGAAATCAATATTGACATTACAGTTTATAATAAGACCGGGTTTTCTAAACAAATGCAGCTCACTTGTCTTCACACAGTGTATATACAAACAATACTTTCAAACAATACAATTAATGAAGTACTATCTAGTCCACACACCTGTGTTGTTTTATTTTGTACTGCCTTCTTTTTATACTTTTATTAAGGGTGCCAATAGTTTTGGAAGTGTTTGTACTGTATGTAAAATATCTTTGTAGCTTGAGGGATAATATCCCACAATATAGCTGAGCTCTTCAATGAGTAAAGTTTGGACGTATGATGGATTCACCTCAATTAGCCTTTAATTAAACACTTCATTCAAATAATATTTGAGAGATGTAGAGAACACTTACATATTTTCTCCATGTTGAATAAAAAAAAGCTGTAATCCAATGTACAATCCATTAGAAGCTGCAGACCAGAATCAGCGAACAGCTGGTCAACTTGCAATTTGACAGAGAATTAGTAAGATTCCTCTTTATTGAAAACAAATGTTGTTAAATGATCACATAGTTTGAACTGAGTTGTACATCCATTAATGAACCCAAATACGGACAGAGCTTCTGAGCACCACATCCTTCCTGGAAACCTACTCAGGAAACCACTATGCCTCACTACAGTGTCATGCATCAACAAATGTGAAATTGGATTTCATCTCAATAAAATATAACCCATAATGAAGATTGAATTTCTATAGTGCACCAAAAAAACACCAAAAAAAGCAAGGGAAATTGTGAAAGAAAGAATCAGACCACAAGTAGGTACATTGTCTCTCAGCCTGATTATATAATTATAAGACACTTAATTTGTGTCGAAATATCTCATTCTGGTGGACCTCTTATGGTTAAATCATATCAACAATAAAGTACACTACTATTTAATAAAATGCCATAGACTGTAAAGGTATGGCTACTCCTTTGTGGCGCAAGTAGTATTAAGTTCTTTCCAATACTGTAATGCTGTACCTTTTATATTTTAAAGCTTTTTTTGGTAGTGTTTAGTGAGGTTTGTCTGTTGAGTGTTTGCCCATAATTGTTTTTACCTGTTCGCTTTACCAGGTAAGTTGACTGGGAACACACTCTCATTTACAGCAACGACCTGGCAGTGATTAAGGTTAACTGCTTTGCTCTGGGACAGACCAAAATTTTTTTTTCAACCTTGCCAGCTCAGGATTCAATCTAGCTCACATTATAGATACACGTCAAATGCTATAAACACTACACTACTGTTTACATACAGTGGATATAAAAAGTCTACACACCCCTTTTAAAATGCCAGGTTCTTGTGATGTAAAAGAATGAGACAAAGATAAATCATGTCAAAACTTTTTCCACCTTTAATGTGACCTATAACGTGAACAAGTCAATAGAAAAAGGAACTGAAATATTTGAGGGGGAAAAATAAAAAATAAAAAACTCACAATAACCTGGTTGCATAAGTGTGCACACCCTTAAACTAATACTTTGTTGAAGCACCTTTTGATTTTATTACAGCACTCCGTCTTTTTGGGTAGGTGTCTATTAGCATGGCACATCTTGACGTGACAATATTTGCCCACTCTTCTTTGCAAACGGCTCCAAATCTGTCAGATTGTGAGAAAATCTCCTGTGCACAGCCCTCTTCAGATCACCCCACAGATGTTCAATTGGATTCAGGTCTGGGCTCTGGCTGGGCCATTCCAAAACGTTAATCTTCTTCTGGTGAAGCCATGCTTTTCTGGATTTGGATGTGTGCTTTGGGTTATTGTCATGCTGAAAGGTGAACTTCCTCTTCATCTTCAGCTTTCTAACGGATGCCTGAAGGTTTTGTGCCAAAATTGCCTG
>JACXGI010005787.1:8293-45182 GCA_016801175.1 Esox masquinongy
AGAATTGTTTTTTCCAGCAGGACAATGCTCCATGCCACACAGCCAGGTCAATCAAGGTGTGGATGGAGGACCACCAGATCAAGACCCTGTCATGGCCAGCCCAATCTCCAGACCTGAACCCCATTGAAAACCTCTGGAATTTGATCAAGAGGAAGATGGATGGTCACAAGCCATCAAACAAAGCCGAGCTACTTGAATTGTTGAGCCAGGAGTGGCATAAAGTCACCCAAAAGCAATGTGACAGACTGGTGGAGAGCAGGCCAAGACGCATGAAAGCTATGATTAAAAATTAGGGTTATTCCACCAAATATTAATTTCTGAACTCTTCCTAAGTTAAAACATTAGTATTTTGTTGTTGAAAAATGAATATGAATTTGTTTTCTTTGCATTATTTGAGGTCTGAAAACAATGCATCTTTTTTTGGTTATTTTGACCAGTTGTTGTTTTCTGCAAATAAATACTCTAAATGACAATATTTTTATTTGGAATTTGTAAGTAATGTTGTCAGTAGTTAATAGAATAAAACAAAACTGTTCATTTTACTCAAACACATACCTATGAATAGTAAA
Source organism: Esox masquinongy (assembly GCA_016801175.1). Classification (NCBI taxonomy): domain Eukaryota; kingdom Metazoa; phylum Chordata; class Actinopteri; order Esociformes; family Esocidae; genus Esox; species Esox masquinongy. The sequence goes on from JACXGI010005787.1 coordinate 8,863, forward strand.
ACCAGAGAAACTGATAATTTTGCAGTGGTCTCTTAATTTTTTCCAGAGCTGTATATGGCTCTCGAACCGTATGACAACAGCTCAATAGACTCACTGTGTCACTGTATAGAGCACATAAATACCTGGATGAACCAAAGTTGTCTACAATTAAACCAAGATAAAACAGAGATTATGGTGTTTGGCAACAAAAATACAAGAACTGCTATTAGTGAAGAGCTAGATCTTGGGCCCTAAAAACCAGGGACCAAGTGTGTTATCTTGGTGTTCTGGTAGACTCAGACCTCACATTTAACAGTTATATCAAAGCGGCCACCAATACAGCATTCTATCATCTTAAAAATATAGCCAGAATCAAGGGCTTGGTGTCCCAAAAAGACCAAGAGAAGCTCATCCATGCTTTTATGTTTAGTAGGGTTGACTACTGTAATGGCCTCTTAATTGGACTCCCTAAAAAGACTGTAAAACAGCTGCAGCTCATTCAGAATGCTGCTGCTAGAATGTTAACCTGGACCAAGAGAACAGAGCACATCACTCTGGTTCTTAAATCTTTGCACTGGCTTCCAGTCAGTTACAGAATAGATTTTAAAGTAGTGCTTTTAGTTTATAAATCACAGAATGGTTTAGGCCCCGAATACATTTCTGATATGTTTGAAGAATATAAACTGAGCAGGGCTCTTAGATCCATGAACACAGGTCAGCTAGTAGAGCCCAGAGCCCAAACTAAACATGGTCAAGCTGCGTTTAGCAGTTATGCTGCACACAACTGGAATAAACTACCAGAAAATCTTACACCTGCCCCAAATGTATCAATTTTTAAATCCAGGTTAAAAACACTTCTCTTTTCACACGCCTATGACTGAGCACTTAAACTTAACCGCACTGTTTAGCCTTACAGCTTTTATAGCTTCCTATGTTTTTATTCTATTTCTATTTTCTTATTATGTTTTATTATTATGATGTTGTTTTCATGTTTTCATTTAAGTATTTGTTTTTATGCAATTGTATTTTTAGATTTTTTCTCTTTCTTCATAAAGCACATTGAATTGCTTCTATGTATTAATTGTGCTATATAAATAAATTTGCTTGCTTATCCATTGAATTTAGTTTACTTATAATATTCTAAACTTCAAAAGTTATAAATCAAAATATACCTTAATCTTCTATAAATAGTAACAAGCAAACTTGCCACATACATACCCAGCCCCTAATTGTGACAGAATTCGGGAAATGGGTCCTATTGCAAAATTTTTTTTTGGCTTTTTATTGCATTTTATAAAGGTCCCGACTCAGAGCTTCGTAATGGTACATCATACAATACTGTTTGATAAAGTTATAGGAAAGATATACTGCTTTAAAAGTTGATAATCTGCTCTACTTAGTTCTGAGAAAAAAGCCTTGAAAGATTCACACTTGCCAGAGAGCTGGTCTTTGTTTACGCCCATTCAGCATAGTTCACACCCTCTTAGGCCTTAACCCCACCCAGCAATTTAAGTATTCAAACGAGGGCACTCTGGCCTTGTGCTAAACTGGTCTGGTTAGTCTGTAATAAACACACACTATATCAAACCAAATAAAATAAACACATACTATATCAAACCAAAGTTTTTTCACATGGACTTGATACATCAGGTATAAACAGTACAGTGAAAGGTAAAGTGGCTTAGCAGCAGGATTCATAATAGTAGCAGCAATGTAAGTGCAGATAGTTTGAGTGCAGGTGGACAGCCACTGAGCCGTTTAGCAGTCTTACTGTACTGATGGAATGGGTTGTCCACAACACTTTTTTTGTCTACATATGGTCATAGTCACACACACCTGGATGAATGACTGGTCAATCGGGTAGCTAATTACCGAAATAAGTGACTTTTGCACACTTTTGTAAAGACAATGGAAACATAACAATAGCTCGGCATAATCACCCCTCCCATGAAACACACCTACCTATCTGCATTGATGGTTCAGCTAGAAAGCCAACATACAAGAAATGTTACAGTATTATTTACTAAAGTATAGTAAAAGCTAGACACCAGGAAATGTTAGCTAGCTGGTAAGTTAGTGTACCTAGTTAACATTAACAGTAATATCAGTAGCTATAGCTAGACAACTAGTAATGCAAAGGACTTTGACAACTTTCTGAAAAGGAATTCTGTAGCTAGTTAGCAAACGTTAGAGTTACCCATATACATGTAGGAATGTTTTCCGGCAGACGGAATAATCCTCTGATTACATACGAAGTCCTTTGACATTTACGTTTGGTCTGTTGACTTCCATTGTCTCCGTCATGGATGCCATGGTTGCCCTTTGTTTGTAAAAGTAATCCGTGGACAGTTGTTTTATACAAGACAAGCCAGCGTTTTCTTTTTGGCCATCTCCGCATTTGCAATGAAGTGCCTGTATTTTGTCAATTTCCTACTCATATGCTGCTGGATATTCCACTGATTCCATCACACGGTCAATATCTGTGACAACACTGTAAATCTCTCGTTCTCTGACAACGTTTTGAACCATATCCAAGTCCGGGGTTTCCTTATCGTTGTCCGCTTCATCTTCCGAGTCTGAGAGGGTAATGGCATCATTGTCCTCCAGAAAGTATTCTCTCACAACTTGTTCCCACTCAGATTGGTTAACAACGGCAGCTAAATTTAGGGAAGTGATTGAGACCTCTTGCAACGCGTTCACACTTGTCCATGTTTGAAATTCCCGGGATCGCACTGACACTGACCAAGTAGTGACGTTATAAGCCGGTAACTTGATAGACCAATCAGAACTCAGTATGTCAGCATGTCCAGCCCCTTCATTATCTCAGCCAATACAGGAAAAGTTGTGTATTTTCCACTGGTTAAACAAGGGTTTGAGTTTTACATTTTATTCGTATTTACACTTCGCATACTAGTTAGTAATAAAGTCACATTCAAGTTCACAACTTCAAGAAGGCATTACTGCAAAAAAGACAAAATGTCCCAGAACACGTTTTTCGTCTTACAAACGGCTCTCCTGAAAAGTAATGACATGCAACTTAAGCCCAGTTTCCTGAATTCTGTCCCAATGGTTCTCTAGGCTTAGAAACAATTACCATCCAACATAAAGAGCCATGGTGTACGTAAGTCTTAGAAACAGTCTTGAATCTTGTCTTCCCTCCTCTTTTTTTTGAGTTCATTAATGTATAACATACCGTAAGAGCACAGTATTTACCACTGCATCATACTGATTCTAAAAGCAGACAGACCTTGGTAATGGGCCTATCTAGTTCACTGGTTCTATTCTTCACACGAACCCAGCGAACAAGCCTGGGTTCATCTGGCACAAAGAAATGTTTGAAGGCTCTCCTCGTCCAGATTCTGTGTCTTTAGGGTGACATTGAGGATTTTTATGATGGACCTAATTAAACGCTCCTACACTCCTCCATGGTAAGAGGAAGTTGGGGGGTTGAACATCCACTTAATACCTTGTTGAAGCAAAGTGTCCTCTATTTTGGAGGCGTTCCACTCTTGTATAGCTTTCTTGAGCTCTCGCTCTGCCCCAATAAAATTGGTCCCATTATCGGAACGCAACTCCACAACCTGCCCTCTTCTTGCAATGAATCGGTGAAGAGCATTAATGAAGGAGTCTGTGTCCAGGGATGCCGATACTAAGTGGACAGCCCGAACAGCTAAGCAGGTGAAGATGACACCGTATCTCTTCAGAGTAACTCTTTCACGCTTCACTTCGAAAGGACCAAAATAGTCCACACTGGTTCTAGTGAAGGGCGGTTTATCTGGCAAAACTCAGTTCCTTGGTAGGTCTGCCATCTGTTGTTGTCCAGCAACACAGTGTAGTCGCCGACACAAGACACTTGGACAGGACTCTTCTGATTGTTGCCCTAGCACTGGGAATCCAGTATTTTAGACACAACGTGGATAGAACATGATTGCGTCCACTATGACCTACTTCGTTGTGAACCTCCTGAAGGATGAGTTCTGCCATCCGAAGGTCCTTAGCCAGGATGGCAGGGTGTTTGGATTCTTCTGGCATGGCTGCTCAACTGAGCCTTCCTTCAACTCTATCTATTCCATCTTGAAGAACCGTGTTGAGCTTGTATATGTGACTGCTCCTTTTGACAGGTTCACCCTTTTGTAAATTGTTGATTTCCTCTTGAAATTTATTTCTCTGGCAGTAGTGTATAATTTCCAGTTCAGCTTCTTTCAGATCATCCACTGTGAGAGTCCTTTTGCTTAGGCTTGTTTTGTAGCTCGTCATGAATTTGTGAAGTTGCCGTCTTTGGCGCTGATGAGGTAAGATCTATCCATCCAAGAATAGTTCTTACTGCATAAGGTCTATCATTTATGCTCCTGATGACCTCCTCTGGTTCCATTGCCTTTGGCACATTAGTCCCAATCAGCAGACCTATTTCTGCATTGATGTGAAGAATTCACACTCGCTCCAGATGAGGCCACCTGTCCACGTCTTCCTGCAGTGGAATGTTCCATCTACTAGCTGGGATAGTCTTCTGAGAGAAAACTTCTTGCAGCCCTATAAAGTTACAGCCTTATAGACTGCTCACCTCTAGGCCTGTAACAACATGGCTTCGAACAGTCTTTTGTTCTCCCATGGTTGTAAGGAGAATGTCAATCTTCTTACCACATAGGTTGAGCTCATTCATAAGCTCTTTGGTGCAAAATGTGGCGGTACTGCCTGGATCCAAAAAGGCATATGAAGTGATCAACTTGTTGCCCTTCTTTGCCTTTACTTGGACCGGAACGATGGCAAGGATACTGTCTGTTTCACCGGCCCTAGTGCCAGAGGACATTTTACTTTCTGTGTCCACAAAACCACTGATCACAGACTGCTTTCAAGCAACTGAAGCATAGTCCTTTGCCACGGAGAAAGTCTATCTTCTCCTTATGTAGGGATTTCTTCATTTTCATACATTGAACCATGCTGTGGTCACCCTGAAAAAAGGCTTAGTGAAAGCGCTGACAGAACTAGTTGGACCCTCCTTACTTGGCTTTAACTCTGTACTGATACTTGTTTGGTTGTTCACTGGTGTCGCAGTTGTGGTGAAAATCGTCTTACCATTCTTCTTCTCTGACATGAGGTCTACTGGAGACTTGGCTTGCCCTTTGCTGCTGTCCCTTATATCTCCAAACAAAGGGTGTAACACCACCTCAGCCTGTGTATTGACAAACTTGACTAGGTCTTTAAACTTGGGTCTTCGAGTTTGTTTTTCTTGAATATCGAAAGCAATGCTCCTCCATTTTTTCCTCAACTTGTACGGAAGCTTATTAACGCACATGTTGGCCACATTATCCAAGTCCTCCATGTAGTCTATGTCTGTCATTGCATTGCTACAGCTGGTGAGGAAGAGTGCGAGTGCATTGAGAGCTTCACCATCGTCTGCTTTGATTGTAGACCAACTTAAAGCCTTGTCTATGTATGCTACAGAGATCCTATATTCATTTCCAAAATGCTCCTTCAAGAGCCCTTTTGCCTTGGGGTAACCCTGAACTGAATCCATATGTAGACAACTCCGTATTAACTCTCGGGGCTGTCCGCTGGTGTACTGCTCCATGGAGTAAAGACGATCCTTGCTGCTGTCTGTTTTACTCTCCACACCATGCTCGAACGCTCTGATAAAGAGTCTGTATTCAAAGGGATCTCCTTTGAAGACCCGAATGTTTTGAGGTGGTAGAGTAGAAAGTCATTGTTACTTTATCAGACTTTCTGTTGTATCATTTTGATGTTGCATTACAGTGAGCAAAGTCGCTGGACTTGCTGAGCATTCAGATTGAGCAGAACTGATAATTGAATAATCACGGTTACCCACGTCACCTGTAGTTGAGTGATTTGGCTGAGCAGAAATATTGGAGAGTGGCATTGTATGGTGTTGCTTACTTGTGTTTCCTTGATGCTCAGTGGTCATTCTATGTCTATGACTTTCCTTTACCACAGCTGGATGATTCTCATGGGAGCATTATCATCATTTTGTGAAACATTTGATCCTTCAAACTTCTGTAACACCTTGAGTCTAGCGTCCGTAGCAGCTAAAGCAGTCTGAATCTCAAATGTTTCCCTCTCAGCCCTAAGTGCAGCTTCTTGCTCCTCCAAAGCCTGTCTTTGTTTCAGTGCTGCTGCCTGTGCCATGAGTGTAACTTTTTCCAATTCAGCCTTCAACCATGCAGATGAAGTAGAAGATGCTGAATAATGACCAGAGCCTGCCTTAGACCCTTTGGACTTCCTAGATGCTGCTGCTGTTATGCTGTCTGAAGGGAGAACATGTTTATTGGCTTTCCTTGCTTCCTCCATACGTCTATGAACATCTCTTACCCAAGTATCAACTTGCTCAATAAAGTCATGGAATAAATGTGTCTTTGGTTCAAACCATTTTTGTTGATCATTGTTCATGTCTTCTTCTGTCATAATCTGCTGTAACAGCCTTTTAACAGAAATATTTAGCTCACAAAACTCTCCAAAGAGCTGATTGAACTCAACAGCCAACTTGGCCTTTATCACAGCCAAATTGCCATCATCATCCATCAAATGAAGCATCTTTTTCACTGTAAGTTGACCCAATTTAGCTTTCCTTGAACCTATTTTCCTTTGAAAATATAGCTTCCATAGCTTTGGCTGTATGCTTCACTTGCAGTTTTTCCTCTGTGACTGACTCTCTATCATGCTTGCTTGGTTTTCAAGGTTAGCCCTTTCCACTTGCTAGCCGCTGATGGCTAAATACAGCTAAGTGCTCCGTTTCTCACAGTCACATAAAAGGATAGCTGTTTGCAGTCATTAGCGGCAATGCTAATTAACATAACTAACGTTGCTAATATGCCATTTTCCAGTCCACTTTTGTATTTATCCACTAGCAATTGCAGAGATTCTACAATTTACTCACGTGAGCTGCTGGAGAGCTATTCATATTAAAAAATCCTTTTCCATTTCTTCCAAATCCAGAGGCTCCAATTGCCCTTCCAATCCAAAGGCATAGACCAGGAGGAGCTGGTTTTCTTACTAATGTTAAGGCAAGAAAGCTACCTAGCAGTTAGTCATAGCCTACTCATGTCCAACTGATGTCATTTTTAACATTATCCACTCGAAGTCCGTTGTAAAGTTTTGGAAAACACAATAATTTTATTCCATATGCATATTTAAATCCACACACGGTAAGAAAATGTGTGACTCCACAGCTAAACTAGCTTCCTCGAAACTTTTGCAGCTCTACTGCATAACCAAAGAATATTCCGTAAAGGTGCCTCTCTTAAAGGAACAGTACACAATTAAAATAAATGATAGCCTATTATAGACATAGAACTATTGAAATTATTCAAGTTTAAACCAAAACATACTTATCCATTGTATTTAGTTTACTTATAATATTCTAAACTTCAAAAGTTATAAATCAAAATATACCTTAATCTTCTAGAAATAATAACAAGAAAATTTGCCACATACAACATCAAAGACATGCAGAACAATGCACCAAAAGCTGAAGTATGGGAATGGATGTCTGCAGGATGCAAACTCAACAAAGGTGTGTGGAAATAAAACCTTAGGTGGGTAGCACCAAACGCACTCCTCCCATACCTGATAACTCAGATTCACTCTTTGGGACATGTTGGCATTGACAAAATCTACCGTTTCATTGGAAAATGGTGGAATCCTGGTGTGCGTAAGGAAGCTGAAACTGTCGTAGCAAACTGCAATAACTGTGTGGGAAATAATACAAAGGGAAAGGTGAAAGTTCAGACACGTTGGGCACCTGCCCCGCCAGGACCCTTCAGACACTTACAGCTTGACTACATTACTCTGCCTAAGAGTAAAGGATTTGAAGACGTGTTGGTAATTGCTGACCGTTTCTCACGATGGGTGGAGGCCTATCCTACCAAGAAAGGGACAGCACAGCACACGGCAAAAGTTTTGATTCGTGAAATAATTCCCAGATGGGGATTACCGGAATAATTGGACTCTGATCAAGGAACTCACTTTACTGGGAAAATGTGTTAGAAGGTAGCTTGCCTCCTGGGCATAGACTGGTGATTACATTGCCCTTACCAACCCCAATCAAGTGGTCATGTGAAACGCCAAAACCAGGTTGTGAAGAGCAGATCAGCAAAAATGCATCAAGAAGGGATAGCGTGGCCTGATGCGCTGCCTACCGTCTTATGCAGTATAAGAGCTACACACAACAAGACTACAGGTTTAAGTCCATTTGAGGCCTGTGACTACCAGGCATGCTAGACATGAGAAAAGCAGATATACACATCATGATTTATACTATGCTTAATTACTGTATGCAACTGTCAGAAGCAGTAGCAGAGGCAGACAGACAGGTCAAGGAAGCATAGGGAACAACCCCGAGGTGGGACATGATGTAGTGCTATGACAATGGGTAATGATAAAGAAACACCTTACAGAGACATTAGGAGCAAAGTTGGAAGGACTACCAAGTTTTAGTTGTCACTAGATCAGCAGTGAAGGTACAGGGTAAATCAAGGTGGATACATGTTACTCATTGCAAGGTAGTAAAACATGACGAAGAGCAGAGCCTTGAGACTACAGAACTGGTCGCAATAGACAACTGGGGGCCCATCTCGGGTGAAGATGCATAAAAAAGGATCTGATAATTTTTTATGCAACCACTGCAAACGTCATTTAGCAAAATTGAGGCAGGGTATCTACCTTTTTCATAGAAACACCCATACTCTCACTTTCTGTCTTTGTTCTTTTTGCAGGTTATGCAGATCGCTCACCTGACTCTACGACAACACAAACTGTATTCTGGTCTTTTTGACTCTACCAAGATAAAGCGACGTATGGGATCAGTGTCGAGACCAAACTATTTGTCAGGAAGAATGGACAGGAAGAAGAATTCTTCATAATTGTTATGTGTCAATTAGATCCATAGTGATTGTTATTCATTTTGGACTGATACCAAATAGGAAATATGAATGTTGCTTTGCAAATATGTGCCATTTTCCTTCTGTCTTGGAAACTGAACAAAGGACAATGGTTGAATATGTGATGCTCACTACACCCATCCCATGTGTGGATCCAAGAACAATGGACACTACACAAGAACGTAGGGAGGTTGGAACATACATTGCACTTATATGATTGGAAGACAGCCAGATAGTGGAGGGGATGTGTTATAAGTTTGTCTAGTATAAATGTGCTGTTCAAGACAAAGACATTTGGAGAAGCACAGAGACATCTGGAAAGACCAAGAACAGAGAGATGGAAAGAAGGCAGAACATCTAGGAAAGACATACAATATTTTGTGAATAACCCTTCCAGGTCCGAGGGTATTTCGGCCGGATTTCACTACTTGGACATTTTGGGTCCTATATTCATTTCTGTAACAGATATCATGGAGTGTGGCATACCCTGGTTTTCACCACACCCTCAGCTACAATATTAACACATAAAAACAGACTTCTGGGTCACCATTTAGAAAACTCATCTGTTGGAAAGGCAAAAAAATATTTTTCGGAAAACATTTTTGCCATTCAGTATGATAAAATTTGATTGAAAGCTTTATGAAGTTTTGTCTCAATGGCATTTCCAGATAGTTCCATGTCATACTGTCATATTACATTGCATTGGGTTGAAACTAATGAATAAAACAAATAATACAAGGTAAAAAAATATAGGCACCCCAAAAAAGTTTGGTTCTTCTACCTAGAAATAAAACAGAATAAAATTAATTAGAAAGAAAGTCTAAATCAATTATGTCTGCATGTAATGACACCAAACGGCCACCAGATGGCAGCACGAGACCGCTAAAACAATTGGACTTATGAAATCTGAAAAATAATCAATTATTTCCCAAATTCCCAAGACCATCCTCATGCTATGTTGACAGAAGAACATTTTTATATCATTTTTATAATACAAACGACGTAATTTGGTGATATATATATAATAACTAAACATAAATAGCGATGGGTCATTCAGTCAGAGCTCTTGGTCATTGCGCGTTGCCTGGTAGAAAGTTTTCCTGGACAGAATAACCTTCCTTGGCCTCTTGATTACGTTCAAATATGTTCTAAAATGTTTTGGATGAAAACAAAGAGCTATCTTGCATAAATGGAATGAAAACTACGTTGGTCATCGCCATTACTGATCAGTGGTCAGTGGGCATCGCCATCTTGTTTATCGTTACCATGGGAGTGGAGTGTATGACGTCCCATCATTCCTACGTGGCACAGTACTTTTCCATGGAATATCAGCGGTCTACAAACGCCATTTGAGATTCGGGGGACAAAGAAACAAAGATGAATCCAAAGCGTAATGGTGACCGGTTTTGTCCAGATCTACCAGGCGGACTGAATTGGCCAAAGGGACCTAAATTACATAGCATTCTTTTCGATAGAATGCCTAGATGTAAGATAAAGTCAGACATACGATTGCAGGGAAGGTTTTTTCGGGATATGAGTGGAAATGAGTAGGGTGCGCGCGCTCAGTCACCAGTGGCATTTTACATTTTCCTACCACGCAGGCTGTGTTAGCCCTAAAATAAAAAACTCGCCTCCGTTATCTTCGTACGAATGTCTCCGACTAAGCTAAAGTCAGTAGTAAGATTCTGGTGTATAATTTTGAAGATATTCAAAGAAATGTAGCCTACATTTTGCGCTTCGGTTGGTGACCATTTTGTGGACTATACTTTTGGCTTTTTATCTCCATGGGAATACAAACTACGCTTTTTGGAAGTTGTGTGGATATTAGGTAAGTACGACTCAAGTTACTCCAGTTCAGTTTGTGATGTTTTTAGACGTGTACAGCTATGTGGTCAGAGAGAGATGGTCAGTTCTTCACACTCTACTATTTCTCTCACACAGGCTGTTATCCCCATATAACACAATCTATGTACTAATCGCTTAGTTAGAATACCTAGATATGAGCAAAAGTCAGCCTATGATTCTAGAAATAACGTTTTATGGAAATGTGCGCTGTGCTCACAGTCAGTTTTGGTGCACCTCTCCCCTCGCCTCTCAGGCGGTGATTCCCATAGGAACATACACGGAACGACTCACGAATAAGTCTAGATATAAAAAATAATAAAAAATACAATTTTATGGATGATTTTTTCCACGCATGTTTATGCTAATTTATGCTAATGAGCAAAATCCACGGATCCGCGGATTGAGACCTGTGAGGGATAAACAACAAGGAACGCTTCTCCCCCTGACTTGGGTCCATTATTATTCTGCAAAAGAGCCAGAAGCTAACAAACAGTACAAGTACATTCCAACTAAATGCAGTTAGCATCTAATCAGAAGTGCAAATAGTGAAATTGTAAAAATGCAAGCACAATTGCAATTCTAAATGTGCAAAGAGGCAAATTGAATGCAGTGGTGAGGTTCCTGAGGTAGACACGTATCGTTAACAACTTAAAACTTCCATTATCAGGCAAGGCAGTGTCAGAGTAGTACAAGGGAGTAGTGCAACAAGGTCCCTGAGAGGCAGGGGGTATGGTAAGTGATGGGTCACAACAGTGTTGAATTTCAGTGGCTAGGAAAGACTGCCTAAGAAGGCCGAAATTTAGGAAGAAACCTAGAGAGGAACTAGGCACAGAGGGGTGACCAGTCCTCTTCTGGCTGTGCCGGGTGAACATTTTAAGTTGTAATAATTAATTATGCATGTGATCTCAGTCCAGAGTCTATTAAACCTAGTCCAGGTCAGAAGCATGACCAGATTGACAAGGAGTGGCAGCTGGAATAGTCAGGTATCGTCTTGACCTGCAACAAAACCAGGAGGACATTGAACAGGGACAGCAACGAGTCTATTAAGCCTGGTAGTCCAGAGGTGTGGGCCAAGACCTCATGTCCTGCTAAGTTTAAACAGGGTAGGAGACAGAAAATTTTGAAAGTGCATTCCTTAGATCTACAAGGATTTACAGTGGAGAAGGAGAACTGACCCTACTCCCCCGGCACAAAAATATAGCAACGTAAAACCTTGGGGCTGAGACAGGGCAGTCCAGTGACACTGTGGCCCTACCCGGGGGAGCCCCGGACAGGGCCCAACAGGCAGGAAGTCAATCCACCCACATTGCCAAGCATCAACCAAAGGGACACCCACCAACCGTAACCACCCTGAAATGAGGGCCGAGTATTGCCAGCAGAGTTCAAACTATATTGCACGAGAGATGAGTCTTTAGTAGACACTTGAAAGATTGCACTGAGTCTGCACATCTAACCTTAGTTGGCAGATCATTCTACAGTAGTGGAGCTCTATGAGAGAAAGCCCTGCCTCCGGCTGTTTGTTTAGAAATTCTAGGTATAATTAAAAGGCCTGCACCTTGCGATCTAAGGTTACGTGTAGGTATGTATGGCTGGATCATTTCAGCGAGGTAAGTAGGAGCAAGTCCATGTATTGCTTTATAGGTTAACAATAAAACCTTAAAATCAGCCCTAACTGGCAGCCAGTGTAAAGAGGCTAGTACTGGAGTAATGTGTTCAATTTTTTTAGTTCTAGTTAGGATTCTAGCAGCCATGTTCAGCACTAATTGAAGTTTATTTATTGATTCCTCAGGGTAACTGGAAAGAAGAGCATTGCAGTAATCTAATCTGGAAGTGACAAAAGCATGGATTAGTTAATCTGCATCAGTTTTTGATTAAAAATTCAGATTTTTGCAATGTTTCGAAGATGGAAATAAGCAACTCTTAAGATATATTTTATATGTTCATCAAAGGAGAGGTCAGGGTCGAGGGTAACGCAGAGGTTTCTTACAGTTTTTTGGGATACGACCATACAGCCGTCGAGGTTCACAGTGAGATCTGCCAACAAAGCTCTTTGTTTCTTGGGTCCTAAAATGAGCATTTCTGTTTTTCTTAAGTTGAGAAGCAAGAAGTTCTCTGTCATCTACTTCCTAATATCTGAAACGCATGCTTCCAAAGTAGCTAAATTTGGGGCTTCTCCATGCTTCATTGAAATATACAACTGAGTCATCAGCATAACAGTGAAAATTGACATTGTGATTCCAGGTGACATCACGCAGAGGAAGCATATATAGTGAGAACAATAATGGGCCCAAAACCGAGCCTTGAGGAACACCAAAACATACCTTGGATTTGTCAGAGGATATGCCATCCACACATACGAACTGATACCTTTCAGATAAATAAGATTTAAACCAGACTAGAACATGTCCATGTAGCCCAATGTGGGTTTCCAGTGTCTCTAAGAGAAGAGAGTGATCAATAGTATCAAAGGCAGCACTAAGATCAAGAAGCAACAGGACAGATGCGGAACCTTTGTCTGAGGCCATTAGAAGGTCATTTGTTACCTTCACGAGTGCAGTCTCAGTGCTATGATGGGGTCTGAAACCGGACTGGAGCATTTCATAAAAGTTATTTGTCTTCAGGAAGGCATTCTGTTTTTGGGACACACATTTTCTAAGATTTTTGAGAGGAACTGGAGGTTCGATATTGGTCTATAATTGTTTAATATGTCTGCATCCAGATGAGATTTTTTCAGAAGAGGCGTAATTTCCACTATTTTAGTGAGTTTGGTACACATCTGGAGGATACGGAGCAATTAATTATGTTCAGCATTGGCTGACCTAGCACCGGAAATAGCTCCTTAAGTAGTTTTGTTGGGATCGCGTCTAGTTGACAATTTCTGGGTTTAGAACACATTACTAATTTAGTGAATGTGTCGAGCGATACAGGATCAAAAAATTAAAGTGTCCCCGTTGACACCAGGGGCCTCATGTATCAATCTTGCTTACGTTTCTAACTAAATTCTGGCGTATGTGGTAATCCTACGATTTGCATGCGCACAAAATTATTGGGATTTATCAAACTGGCGTACACAACACATACGCATGCTTCCATTGATAAATCAGACCCTTACTATACTTCTGCGTACGTGAACGAGCATACAGTCTCCGCCCAAAGAACGCCTACAATTACCCATATAAGGTATCCAAATTAGACCTATTGACTATGTAAATTCAGTCGATACACGAAGCAAGGTGGAGTCCGGTCAGAAAAAACTTAAAAGAAAATACATTTCCCATAATGTGAACTTCAAATAATATTATCTGATATAGAATCTAAAAACGTGTCATTTTTTGAAACGTATCAAGTAGCCCAACAAGAAGTCATAAATATTCCACATTGCAAGACGTGGCTGTTGTTAATAAAATAAAGTGGTCAGAGAACAGTCAAGGCGAACGCGATGGAGCGATTTGCTGCACTCCTAATCAGTGTCCAAACTACAGGAGCTAGGTAACGTGTGACATATTTTTCCCATTGACTAGCAAATCGCTGGCATCATTGGGGAGATCTGAGTGGAAAAGTCCTAGATGGGGACACCGACATGTCGCTGTGGGAGGATTGCAGTAAATGATCATTTGCCACTAGGCTAATCGTAACATTTCAACTTCACATTCAAGAAATGTATCAATACAGACATAAAATAAAAGGGTGATTTGTCAAGCCCAGTTCAAGTCATGTGGGCCTAGGACTTAGCTGTTATTTTCGCTACAGAACAAGTATCTGCAGTGGCATACCAGAGTGGGGTTGCGTGGCTCTGCATTTTGTATAGAGGTTTGACATAGGAGTGTTTCTGAACTCTCACCCTTTATGAATGTATTAGTATGATCGAACACCTGAGCATATACAATTAACCAATATGGTAACAGCATAATCAAATGATGTATGGATAATCAATGTATCAAGATTAATATAAAGTCTTGTATTAGAATAATCACTGTCTTGAGATAATCAAGTAATAATGAATGTAAAGAGCCCTAATGGCTCTATTATATTTATAGAAGTTTCTAAAGCCTGCGCCACCAATATTTAACAAGAAACAGATCTTGGAAGGTTGCGAAATAATGGTGGCGGATGGGGAGAAAAATCCGCCCAAGAATTAGCATAAGGGGATGGCCAGAAATGTTATGCAAGATAACACTGTATAAATGTGTCCCCCCGGAGCTGGCAAGATAGTTGTTCCTGCTGGTCAACTCGGCTTTTATGATTGCTCATTAAAAAAAGTCTAATTTGAATCCACAAACACCTGAGTTATTGCATCTTTTTGAGTTGTTGCATCCTTTTTGGCAAGAAGACACGTTTTCCACGACATATTCTTGGAGGCACTGCTGAGATTGGAAAGGGACCAGGTGTGGACGGCTGCCAGAGGCACTGTGGGTCGGGTTACTCAAACAACACGTGCCCACGCTGAGAGGTAAACATGTTCTTGCTCTAAATTTATTAGTTTGTGTGATTTGACCTTCCAGGCCAGGCAGACACACACCACAAAAGGTCTCTCCAAATTTAAAGAACTATGTTTTATGAAAAAATTGAGTTTTTGAATTCAAAGTAAAGTGTATGTCTACTAACAACTAAATTTGTAAATAAGTCAGAGAGTTGCAACTAAGGAGGCCTGTCAAATACCACCTTAGGTTTGGTCACCTAGAGGGTCTGCTTTCGGCAGGAAGTCCCCCAATCCGCTTTGGCAAGGTCACAAGGGACAGAGATTGCGGGGCATTGCTGAGGGTTTGATTGCTGCGGGTTTGGATGCGGTTTGGGTGTGTTGGACAGTTCTGTATTGATGATGGCTACCTGCAAACCAGGGGAGTGACGGCTAACTGCAGACCAGGAAGAGACAGGGTTAACAGACTTTATATGAGCGTATGAGTGCATGAAATAAAGCATTGAGAAGTTGGTCTGCCGATGAATGCAGAGTGAGTGTGAACAGATGTTGTTGGGGTAATAAGGGTAATAAGTCTGTCAGCGACACTCTCATGAAAAACCAAAATGAAAAACATCCTTGATTTCATTAATGTATTGTTAAAAAAAAAATATATAAATATTGTTTATATACATATAAATATTGTTTATAACGTTTTTCCAGAGCTACATACATACATACATACATACATACATACATACATACATACATACATATTCATTCAGCTCTGGAAAAACGTTAGTTACCAGGAATATAACTCCGGTTATATGAGCGGAGCTCCGCCCCCTAGAGGGCTTAGCTCCTAGTGGTTTACCCCCGCCGTGTAAGCGGCTATCACTGAAAAAAATGTATGCACATGCGTCAGCCAATTGGGGCAAGCCTGCCCCTATAAAGGTACCTGTGCCCATAGGACCCCCTCTCGACTATTTCTTCAGCCAGCAGAAAAGCCGGGTGAGGCAGGGCAACAAGTTTAGGGAGCTCCGCTCCACTCACATAACTGGAGTTACATTCCCAGTAATTAACGTTATATGTTGTGGAGCTCCGCCCCCTAGAGGGCTTAGCTCCTAGTGGTTTACAGCGGCGCGAGCGAGCCAGGATATACTCCCAGCCGAACCCAACAGGAAGCAATGGGACCCGCTGGGTCAAGTCCAAGACTATCCCCACAACCCAAATCACACACACCCCCTCAGACTGCCAAAGGCAGGAAGGAACGAGTGAATACAAGGAATGCGTAAAAAACTTGTATAATAGACCGTCTAACCCTACAGAGTGAGTGAAGACACGCCTGTAAAAGAAAGGACCAAAATACTAACCCAACAAGGGATTGAACCCGGGTCGCGAAAACGGTAGGCAGATGCGAACACGCTAGAAGACAGGGAAGTGGAATAGAGAACGCACCCGACGCCACAAGGCGTGGGTGTGATCGTCATAAGTTATAACAAAAGGCCGTGAGAAAGACGGGAAACCGCTCACATAAGGCCCACAGAAAAAAACACGCCACCAGGCAACGGCGCGGGACGTAGAAAAACAACACAGTGTCTGAAGCTGAGTCTAAAGGGAATGATCCTGCTAGACCTCAACTCAATAGAAAACAAAGAGAAAGCCTCTGACGGGAGGCAAACCCAGGTCGCGGTATTGAGAGCCATTACTCATGCCGCTCCCCCAGCTAAGCCATGCAAGCTCATACGCCCCAACCCGGTAGGAGTCTGGGGCTAACGAACACACAGTAACAGAGAGAGAACCCACTAATATATAGGCTCTGACAACAATAATTACAGATCCCCAGCGGCGGCGCTGAGAACCGAGTGAGTCAGGGACAGAGAAGAAACATCCAGTAGGTAGAAACGAATAAAAGCCGACGGCGACGACCACAACGCTGCGGCGTAAATATCGTCCACCCTGACCCCATGAAAAAGGGCAGAAGAGGCGGCCATCCCCCGTGTGGAGTGGGCTCTGAGACCCTTGGTTGCCGCGCCCCCCGAAGATTTGTAGGCCAAAGCAATACAATGGCAAAGCCAGTGAGACAGCTGCTGTTTGGAGAGCGGGCGGCCCAATCGGGAATCCGCGTAACAAACAGCTGAGGAGTCAATCTAATACTCCGAGTCCGTTCAACGTAATGCGCCAGACCGTGAACGGGGCACAAACGTTGCAGCCTGTCCTCCTCACCCGCGTGGGGAGGAGGAAGAAAAGCATGCAGTTCAATCACCCTGGATTGATAAGAGCTCGTAATTACCTTAGGCACGAACAACGGGTTCAGACGTAGCGTGGCACAACACAGATCCCCTCTGATGGACAGGCATCCAGGGCGCATGGAAAGTGCACGCAGATCGCTCACTCGTTTGGCAGAGCACAAAGCGAGGAGCAAGGCCGTCTTCATAGAAAGCGTTTTGAGAGAGCTCTGTTCCAAGGGCTCAAAAGGAGGTGCACAGAGCGCTCTGAGCACCTTGGAAAGATCCCACCGGGGCGCACCAGTCCTGGCCACAGGTCGGAGATGCCGCGTACCCAAAAGGAAACGCCTAATCAGCGGGTGGCTGAAAACAGTGTTACCAGCGAACCCCTCGTGACAAGCTGAGATCGCTGAGGCATAACCTCTAATGGTAGAGGGCGATCTCTCCATGTCGAATAGGTACTGTACAAAGGACAGAATCACTTCGACCGGGCAACATAGAGGGTCTAAGGAAGATCGCTCACACCAAGTCACAAACATGTCCCACCTCGTGGAATACAGTTTGGAAGTAGATGAAGCCCTAGCGCCCTGTACAGTGCGTACTACTGCGGTAGACAGTTCCCTTCTAATCAGCCTGTCTCGTTCAGGGTCCAGACCATGAGGGTCCCTAACAGCGACGGTGGGCAAACGATCGTTCCCCTGGCCTGGGATAGCGCGTCCTGTCTGAGAGGGACCGTCCACGGGAGGTCCTCCAGCAGTTGAATCATTTCTGGGTACCAGACCGCCGTGGGACGATCCGGTGCCACAAGGATCAGATGTAGCCGATCCGATCTGATCCGAGCCAGTAGACAAGCAATGCAATGTAACGGTAGGAACGCGTAAAGGAGCTCGGGAGGCCAGGGGTGGTGCGCAAAGGTGTCCACCCCTAACAAAGGGTGATCCCGCTGACTGTGGGAGAACCAAATCCGACACTGAGCGTTGTGCCTTGATGCAAAGAGGTCTATCGCTCCCAGATGAGGGAGACGATTTCCAGATGAAGATGCCACTCGTCAATCGTCTCAAAGACCCTCTCAGCAGATTAGGTCCGCACCCACATTCAGCTGTCCCGGAATGTGAACGGCAGAAAGAGAGTGCAGGTGTCTGTGGGCCCAGAGCCACAGGTGCGTGGCCAACAGGTGGAGAGCATGAGACCTGATTCCCCCCTGGCGATTGATGTAGGAGACCGTGGCCCGATTGTCTGAGCGAATCAGAACGTTGTGGCCTCTGATCAGGTCCAGGAAGTGGGTTAATACCAGCACAATGGTGTCCAACTCCAACAGATTGATGTTGCGAGGGCCCGAAGACCACACTAGCCCTATCGCCTGCCCCTGACATACGCCTCCCCACCCTTGCAGGGAGGCGTCCGTGAACACCTGAACGAATGACGTCACTCTCCCCATGGGGACTCCCTAAGAGAGTGAGACGGGGTCTCTCCAATAGGCCAGATCCCCCCGTAGGCTGGTCAGCAGGGATTGAAGTTGTCTTCTATGACGCACAGGGTCTACCCGCTGTCGGGAGAACCAGGCTTGAAGTCTGCGCATATGCAGCAGTCCCAGGGGAATCACTGCATGCGCTGCTGCCATCATGCCCAACAATGACATGATCGACTGAACCGATCGCACACAAGGTGGGCGACACAGGTTGAGGGAAGAGAGGAGATCCTGAGCCCTGGCATCCAAAATGCGCGCTCTCATCAGACGCGTGTCCAGGAGGAGACACAGATAAGAAACCTGCTGGGTCGGTCTCAGCGCACTCTGTCCAATTCACAGCGAGTCCCAAATTCTGAAAAAGGGACACCACTTGGTGTTTGTGAGCCATCGCTATATCCGCCGATGGGGCTAAAATCAGTAGATCGTCCAGATAGGCTAGAACTCTGATGCCTCGTCTGCGTAAGGGTTCCAGTGCTGTCTCCATGCATTTGGAAAAGGAGCAAGCGCATAACCGAAGGGCACCCTCGTGTACTCATAGGCCCTGCCCTGAAATGCAAATCGGAAAAACTTTGTGGCGAGGAATGATCGGCACATGAAAGTAAGCATCCTTTAGGTCTATGCTCGTGCAAAACTCCCCCAGGAGCCACTCCCAATAGCGCTCTGAGAGAGGACGAGCATGAAGTTGAGGGGCGTTCAGCAGAAAATTCTCATAATTCCCTTCCGCCCCTCCCACCACCGGTCTCGCCCGAGAGACGCGGTCCATGGAGGGCGAGGATCGAAAGAGCGCAGAAAAGAAGTCACAGCTGGGACACAAACCCCGATTTCCCAATCAAGAGCCGGTGACGCTACCCACTAGACCACAGCGGCTCGTAACAGGAGAGGCACTCATATTGTTAGAAGGCGTAGATCCGCTATGCATGGAACCCGGCATCTGCATACATGGGACTTTAGCCGCTATCACACAAGCGTTGTCATGACGACGTTGGTGAGAGCGATCCAAACTGTTGTAACGGAGACGAAGTACAGGGGAAGCTGGTGGCGGCGCCGTGCAAATCACTGAAGACGCTGCCTGGCGTTTTAATCTACCTGAGTGAGCGGGAAGAGAGGCTGGAGTAGTTGTCTATAACATCCCGGGAAGCCTCGGTAGCTCGCGAAGAGGAGATATATTTACATTCTCTAACCCTACTCGCAAAGGGGAGGGTACGAGAGCACATAGATCTGACCAAGTCCCTACGATCTACTGTGCGAATGTGAAGGAAGTCTCGCTCACAGACGCTACTGCTCATATCCAAAGGAACCACACTATGGAGAGGTAGGGAATATCTGTCGCATAAGTGGTAACCAATGGAGGCAAACTGAACCTAACTGAAGGCAAAGGGTTGTTCACAGACTCAGACACCGCCTGAGAATGTACAGAAGCACAACTTACACCATAAGAGTAGCGTTCTGAAGAAACTTTATTTAAAAATGTAGATGAAGGGGCTGAATCAGCAACACCACGCAATCTAGCCAACACAACCTGAGAGTGAGGCATGGGGGCCGGGTCAGCAGCGGTGCAGTACCTGGCCAACGTCATGCCTAGTCACGTTTGTCCAGGCTTCTTAGCAGGCCATGGGATGGCGAATCTGGGACCCGGAGTCCGGGAACGAGGTCTCGGGGCGGGCTGGGGCGCAGCAGGGGGAGGTTCCCGCCTCTCAGGAGGGACAGAGGCGGAGGCAGGAGCAGTAGATGTAGCCTGACATCTCTGACAGCGTCGGGCTGAGGCTCCAGGGTGCTGAGGAGGGCGAGAAGACCGTACCTCGGAGGAAGCAGGGGGCTGCGTCTAGCGAGGGGAAGATGGCATCCCAGCTCTTTTTTGTCGGCATCGATCTTGTGGAAAGAATCAATAGCCACGTGGACGGCGTCACCGAAGAGTCCTGTCTGAGATAGAGGCGCGTTCAGTAGTGGATTCCGCTCCGAGTCTTTTAGAGATGAGAAAGCCACAGGTGCCTGTGACCGGCGACAGCAAATGCCATGGTCCGGCCGGAGCAGATTGTCTGAGCTTGCTTGAGGTGCAGGATAGCTTTCATGGAGACTGCGATCTCCCCTATCTCGCGTGAGGTAAGGGTCGAAGCGTGCTCCAAAACCTCGGTGGTAGCCGAAGCTAGAATAGCAACGTTGTTAGATGCTGCCATTAATTGCGCTGCTAAAACATAAGCCTTATCCAAAAATTGGGCAGAAAGCCTGTCCTTGGGGGAGGGCAAGATGGGCTTCTTTCCCTGCCAGCCCCACGACGGTAGAAAATGTGCAGCCAGCGTAGGTTCCAAGGGGGGGATGGCACCGCTAATAGCGGACTGCCTACCCACCACCTTAGTGAAAGGAAGGTAAGAAAGAACCGGAGCTCTCGCAGAGAGGGAACCCTCAGCAAAAACTTTAAATCCTTGGACCAAGGGGGCAACAACGTCTTTGAAGGATTCAGCCAAGGAACCGTAGGACATCCTGGACTTCTCTCTAGGTGGTGGAAGAGAAGGAAGAGGCAGCTCAATCCTGAGCATGGCATGTTCTATAATCCTGGAAAATTCCACCCGGAGGGGAGGAGGATGGGAAAGGGAGGCGGCCGAGGAAACGTCATCTATTTCCAAGGCGGGAGGAACAGGAACAGTAGCGCCACTCCCCCCCCACGAGGAGGGGGAGAGGGTCGGCCTGGGTCAGGGGAGTCGGGCCCTGAGAAGGACCTTCCTCCCCCTCCCCAAGGTCTCTAGCAGAGGCGAGGATGTCATCCAAATCGACCTAATGACCTCGAAGAAGTTAGCTCTCTCTCTACGCGAGTAGGGAGAGGCAAGGACGCACAGTCGGCGCAGGCAGGAGGGTCGGTAAGTCCCGCACAAGCGTGCGCCGGTCCAAGACACGACACACAGAAACTGTGAGAATCTCCAGTGGCGGCCAGGTCGGTGCAGCGGCAAGCGGCGGCGAAAAACTTCGTCCTTGTAAAAATAAAGTAATCCAAGACCCTAGTTGTAAATAACTGGCGACAAATTCTTGGCTAGTGCAGAGTGATGTTCAGCTGTGAAGAAAAAAGGGAGGGGGTCCTATGGGCAAAGGTACCTTTATAGGGGCAGGCGTGCCAAGATTGGCTGACGCATGTGCATACATTTTTTTCAGTGACGGCCGCTTACGTGGCGGGGGTAAACCACTAGGAGCTAAGCCCTCAAGGGGCGGAGCTCCACGACATATACCTTAAGAGACCACTGCAAAATTATCAGTTTCTCTGGTTTTACTATTCATAGTTATGTGTTTGAGTAAAATGAACAGTTTTGTTTCATTCTATAAACTACTGACAACATTACTCCCAAATTCCAAACAAAAATATTGTCATTTAGAGTATTTATTTGTAGAAAATAACACCTGGTCAAAATAACCAAAAAAAGATGCATTGTTTTCAGACCTCAAATAATGCAAAGAAAACAAATTCATATTCATTTTTCAACAACAAAATACTAATGTTTTAACTTAAGAAGAGTTACCCTGATTTTTAATCACAGCTTTCATGCGTCTTGGCCTGCTCTCCACCAGTCTGTCACATTGCTGTTGGGTGACTTTATGCCACTCCTGGCGCAAAAATTCAAGTAGCTTGGCTTGGTTTGATGGCTTGTGACCATCCATCTTCCTCTTGATCAAATTCCAGAGGTTTTCAATGGGGTTCAGGTCTGGAGATTGGGCTGGCCATGACAGGGTCTTGATCTGGTGATCCTCCATCCACACCTTGATTGACCTGGCTGTGTGGCATGGAGCATTGTCCTGCTGGAAAAAACAATTCTCAGAGTTGGGGAACATTATCAGAGCAGAAGGAAGCAGGTGTTCTTCCAGGATAACCATGTACTTGGCTTGATTCATGCGTCCTTCACAAAGACAAATCTGCCCGATTCCAGCCTTGCTGAAGCATCCCCAGATCATCACCGATCCTCCACCAAATTTCACAGTGGGTGCGAGACACTGTGGCTTGTAGGCCTCTCCAGGCCTCTAACCATTGGATGACCAGGTGTTGGGCAAAGCTGAAAATTTGACTCGTCCGAGAAGATGACCTTACCCAAGCTGCTGTTTGACATTCTTTTTGTAGGTCACTTGATGTCATCCTACAGTTGTTGAGTGACATTCAAATGAATTGACGGTCATCTCGGTCAGTGGACAGTCGTTTTCGCCCTCTGCCAGTCTGTAGCTTTGTTGTCCCTAATGTCTGTTGCTTGACCTTGTTCTTATGAATCGCCGTCTTTGAAATTTTCAGGATGGAAGCAACCTGACGCTCACTATATCCCTCTGCCAGAAAAGCCAGAATTGAACCCTTCTTTTCCTCACTCAAAGCTTTTCTTTTCAACTCTTTTGTCATGCTGAATAGTTCTTTTTTATTCAAAGTACCTTTGAGATACTACTTGCACTGTTTTTGCCATCCAGTTGGTCATATTGCAAGAGGATGCTCTTTGTCAACAATTTCCCTTCTCCGCATGGCAAAGGTGCTCCCCATCAGGCTGTATCATTCTTCAGTCCGGCTTCTTTTTCTTCAAAGCATTTCTCTCATTTTCAAGGTTGCATGGAGTCTTTCCTTCAGGCAAGTCTGGCAGGAAGTTGATCTCAAAACGCTTTGCTTTTTTCATATTTCTGGTTCCTTTTCCTCCATCTGCTGATCTGTGATTCCTGCGATTCACTGTGAGCTCTGGACACCCAGCAATGCAGTACTTCAGACGTAAGTTACCCATCTTAAAACTAAGGCTGAATTTCCAGCAGTACCATCTATTCGAATCACCTGGCTCTCTCAAACAGGGATGCTTTACAACCAGGCTTTTGGCAACATCCTCGATTTGCTTCTGTGTCGGATAAGCACTGAATTCATACATGGCAGTTCCCAATCTGTCCAGTATGTTGTCCTTCATAGCAGGAGTCACTGTCAGCAGGGAACCATCTTTTTCATAAGCCTCATTACCCTTCCTCAGCTTTAGTTCCACGTCATAAGAGAAGTTAGGTATAAGAAATGGATCTGGCCAGTGCTTTGAACGACTGGTTGATGGAGAGTCTTATGTTGACCCAGTGGTTGTGTGTAAACTACAAGTATCTAATGTGGATGCAGGAGAGTTGGGTGGTGCCTTTAGTATTACCTTCAGTCTTGGTCTTTCAGTTGGCAGTCCAGATATATTAGTTAAGTTGCACAGGTCATTGTCAAATTCCGGATCTTGTATGACAATCTCGCCCTCTAGGTTGAGCTTGCTCTTAAGTATAGTCATTAACTCTCCACACTCTCTGGAAGACCTTCAATCTCAACTCTTCGGATGTCATCAGCCACAATAGTGATGTGAAGCAACATGACAGCTGGACAGAACACAATTAAAATTAGCATTATGCATGATTTTTTCAGCAATATAAAATATATTAGTTTCTATAGTATAAAACAAGTTTCAGGCCTATGTAGTTTAGACATTTAGAGTAAAGTAAAATAAAGATTTACCTCAATGGAGTAAAAACACCTTTGGTGAGACCAGGAGTCTTCCTTGCAACATGTAAGGGGTCAGTGAGCAGTAGTCGTTCAGTTGTTTTGGTTCTGCAACTACAAGGTATGTGAAAGGTTTCTTGGTCAGTTCATAGCATCTTTAGTGCTCACAGAACCAAGCAGAAAAGGGTTCAATAATGGAGGATGTGTTACTGCCCACAATCAGCACTTCACGTACTTTTCCAAAATCTGGCAGTCCATTTGTACTACCAATAAATATAAACATTCCCTCAGAGTATAATGTGCCATGTAGAGAGACTCTTGTTGCAATTGACACAGACTTGACATACTTATATTTCAACTGGATGACCTGTTTGACAGCATTATCCAAAATGTCAGGAGAAACCACAGATACACCGCCAATCTCCACTGGTGGTTTGAAAAGGCTTGGCATGTCAAGGAAGTAAGCTAACATATGGGAAGTTCTGAATAGCAGTGTTTAATTCATATAAATTGAAGTACTTCTTAGATATTAACTTTCCCAGACATAAACTAAGTTCCACTGGAACAATTCCCTCCAGAGGGTCATGCAAGTCTGGTGGGAATCCGGTTGCTGTGTGAAAGAACCTCAACTTGTTCAAAACAGTCCTTTTTAACACCATCTATACTTACAACATTTTCATTTTCTTTAAGTTCCAAAACATTGGTTTCAAGGGACACTTTTGTCCTGATTGTAAATAATCCATTACTTACTTCAGTTGTTTGAGTATCTTCACGA
Organism: Esox masquinongy; assembly: GCA_016801175.1. Classification (NCBI taxonomy): domain Eukaryota; kingdom Metazoa; phylum Chordata; class Actinopteri; order Esociformes; family Esocidae; genus Esox; species Esox masquinongy. Next base: position 33,903 of record JACXGI010005787.1, read on the forward strand.
CTTGCCAAACAAAATCTACAAAATGTATCTACATTAAAGGATTCCTGAAACCCAGCAAAGGAATGTGCTCCCAAGTTATCTGCACTATCAAAAAGCACTGTTCCTTTGATGCTTGCGCCTAACTTCTGGATAAAGAGACCATGGTTTTCAAGTACCTGAATGTCTTTTAGAAGTGATTCTAAAATGTTCTGATAGCCAAATGTTTTTACATCATTACTGTTACATAAGACAGCAAGATAGAAGATAAAGATGATCTGTATTTGATTGGTAAATTGGCTAGGACCCAATAAATAGCACAGACTTTGTTTTTTTCTAGAGGTCCCTAAAGGGTTACAGATTTCAAAATCATCTATGAACAGTCCAATTGCACAAGTTAACTCATCAACTGAGAGCAGTTCATTTTCTTGAAAGAATGAGCCAGCTCAAAAGGACTTAAAATGACCAGGCTGTGACGTACTATATTGTTCAGCTAAAATCTTCTCAAGAATATCATTTCTATTCAGCAACTGTGTTAAAACACTCAAAATGGGAACATAAACAAATGTTTTCTTTTTGTCACTATCTAAAACATATTCAACTGGTTCAATGACAGGGAAGTTCTCTCTGAAAAAAGATGATCTTTTGTGGTCTGTACCAAAAGGACCAGTCTTAGAAAGTAAGTATAGAGGATTTCTTTCCTGAAATGTTTCAGTTAAAAGAGCTAAAAGAGAATTGTCAAGGTTACATTCATGTTGCCTTAGTACATTTTGAATTGATTTATCAGTTAACTCTCCAGCAAAAACACCAATTTCATAAAGTTCATTGATTATTTCTTGTGTGGCTGACTTGGAAACATGAAGAATTGTCTGCATATGTAGGAATAAGGCTGCAAGTATATGCTTAATTGATTCTGCATTCTCATCCTTCTCTTCATCATCATTTGAATCTATAGCATTATCTACTGGAATAGCATCATCTACTGGAATATCATCTGTGGGTTTTTCCACTGATTGTACAGGGACTGTTATCAGCAATTAGTTCACATCTTAAATTCTGCAATCCAGAGGAGGAGTGACAGACTTCTATGTGCAGTAAAGGTGGAATACACACTGGATACACATTTACACATTTCAGTGTTTCCTTGTTTTTCAAATGACGTCCCAAATGAAAAAAGTGCTCTTTAAGACTGCAGGCCTCAAAAAAAAAAAAATCACACAGTTCACACTTTAGTCAGCTAGTCACAGCATTCAATTGAGATCTATGAACCACAGTATCTGTTTGAGATTGTGTCAATGTTCCATGTTTTGGTAAATTATTTCTCTGGCCAACTTGTGTTTTAAAAAAGCACACACAGTCATTATAGATACAAGGTATGGGGCAAGACCTACTATAGTATCTGTGTTTGAGCTTGTAGTGCCTTATAATTGTGCACTGGTTGGAGGAGGCAAATGTACAGAACTTACAAATCCAAGACATAAAACTGGTTCGGCAAAGGTTGCTCTACAGATCTTAATGTGTGCCTATGAAAAAGAAAATATGATTTACATGTCTATATTGTATGCAAAATGTCATTCAAATTGGTAACTGAACTTCGTTTGTTTTTTTGCACATTTTCCCTCTGACAAATAATAGCCCGCCAATAATAACGCAAAGCAAATATTAGCTAGAGTGGATTTTCGACCAGGTTAGGCCGAATTCAGTTAAAATAGTATGGTTTTGACAAGGCTTGAGATGAGATTGAAAATGACAAAAGATCAATCGTTCATAACATCAAACTACGATTTCTTTATACTTTCAAATGTAATCTAATACACAATTTCCCCACTGTCCTTCAAGAGAACAATTAAAAACGTATAGAAAACTAGATCAGCAAAAGTCATAATTAGTTGCTAACGTATAGGGAAGGGCTAATATTTCAACAAGCTACGGTACGAATGAAGCGTCTATGCGCATTCATGTGAAGGGGACTCAAATTCTGGCGGGGGTTACCGAAATCAGTTAAGGCTAGCTAACTAGAGTACGTGCCTTACCACGCTTATATGGAATAATCTCATAATTGCCGTTAGTGCTCAAATCTGACCGCTGTTCCTCCGTCACTACCCTTGCATTCTATTACAAGCAGGAACAAACTGGTTAACATGTCTAAAAACGTATTTTATTCACATAAATCACAGCAAGCGACTGGAAACCTCGTACAAACACATTCATTTCCAACTGAAAGGAATTCAGCCAGCATACTTAGCAGAAAACAATCAAAATGTCTTATTAGCTACTACTGTACTGTAGCTAGCTAACGTCTATGCACTTCGTCTCAATGTCACCATGTAGAATACACTTCACTTTCCTTTTACTAATTAGTTAATTATCTAACCCAGCAAAAATAATTTCAATGGATACAAATAAGATGTTAGCTTACCTTTCTTTCTGAATTATTAAGAAACTGCTGTCACTGAATTGTGAAGTGCAATTGCAAAGGTAACCGCATGGGATTCATGAAGTATCATCACGGGGTGCATTATGGAGTTTTGTATGGGCATACGGGTTGTCCTAGGCAAATTTGCAGGAGACGGGAGCTTCTTTATTGGAATCAACTTGCCAAATGAAGTTTGTTGGACAATTCGGATGTGACTGAGTAGTTAACCACATTGAAACTGAACATTTCAAGTTGGCCAAATGTTTTCGTTATTTTTAATTGAACTAACTTAAAAAAGTACAGGTAACTGAAAGGGCAAATATTTTTTTACAGTGTGCCCCTGCCTGCCTTGACCTGCCTACCCCACCTACCAGCCCAGCCCTTACCTCAGTCCTTCTACCCCAACCTTCATTAAACACCCTTGAGTTTAGTTGCTTGTGTCTGGTGTCGCGCGCTTGGGTCCACTAGTTGTAGCTCCCGTAGCTTAACTATTTGCTGTAGATTAATCGTAATAAATTTAAAAATAGTTTTAAAAAAGAAAAAAGGCAGTGTGTCGGGACAACATGTGGAGGCTTTAAGATGTCGAACTGTTTCTTCTAGGGATTTTTGATCAATTGTATTAAATTGCGACATAACGAAGTTATGTCTCTGTGGTCGTAGTGACGGTACAGTATCATTGTTAGATTGTGCACTTCTCATGACCCGTCTAATACTTTAATACTTTCTCTGCCCCCTCAGTCACTTCGTCCTGGCGCTGGGTCTGTTTCACAGTGGACACGAGTTCTGATGCGATCTGCATTAGGGGGTTCATAAGCTTGTCGACCATGGAAAAGAGAGTGCGGGTATTGTTGATATTCTTGTTGATCATTCCCAATAAATGTTGCTGTCTAGCCCTGCATAACTCATAGGCTTTGTTTATAGATGTCAGTTTTAGTTTTCCTCCACTTACGTTCCGCTTTCCTACATTGACACGTTCCATGACATTAAAAATGTTGGCGTTAATATTATACAGGAGTACATCAACTGACTCTGCACTTATTGTTGGAGAGATAGCTATGGCCTCCATAAACTGAGCATTGGTACTCTCATTAATGTACCTTTTCATTAATGAACAGGCAAAGGGGCGTTGTATTCAACATGCCAGAGCGACCGGTGGTTTAGTAAACCAGGGAGGATGACCTTCTGAAGGGGGGAGGAGTGGATGAGGACGGGCCAGACGTGACAGGAGATAACTAAATCTAGAATGTTGCCTAGAGTGTGCGTAAGCTCTTTCACATGTTGAGTGAGATCAAAAGTGTCAAGTAGTGCAAAAAGTTCTTTGGCATTATTGTCCGTATTATTATCTATGTGGATGTTAAAATCCCCTGTTATAATAAACAAGCTATAATCAACAGATATAACAGAGTAGTTCAGCAAAATCATCAATAAAATGTGCAAAATATCGTGGAGGTCTGTAAATGTTAAAAACAAAATTTTGGGAGCACCCTTCAATGTAAAACAGAGGTATTCAAAAGAAATTAAATAACCAAGTATATTTTCTTTGCACTGGAATGTATCTTTGAATAGGGCAGCCACTCCTCCTCCTTTCCTACCATTTCAGCACGTATTTATATAACCACGTTTTTCGGGTGCTGTCTCGTTGAAAACAGCTTTTTACGGGGAAGGCAAATAATATTGTCAGGCTTTTTAAGGGACAAGGAGCTTAGGTTGAAAGTCTTTCTTTTAATGAACAGAAGCACCGACATATGCTCACGAAGGTGAGACAATAACACACAAATACTAGGGGAGCAGAGGGAACATATATATTGGGGGGAATGATTGTAAATGAGGACCAGGTGCGCTAAACAAGACAACAGGTGAGATGAATAGATGAGATGGGCGGTGGTGTCAGAAGGCCGGTGACGTCGACCGCTGGAGCCTGCCTGCTGCAGGGGGAGGAGAGGCAGCAGGGGGCGCAGTCGTCACAAATATCAGAAGTAATTGCAAATGAAACACTGGTCAGTTGGTTATTCTCACTCTTTCCAGTCTCTATTGATTTCCTCTCTGCTTTTGTCTTCGCTTGTGTCCACAAATTTCTTTGCACTTTGTGCACACTGCTGCATTGACTAGTTTCTCTGTTGGCTATCATCTGCCTTGCGCTTTGACATTATAGCGACTTGACTCAAGTCTGTCATTTGACTGGACTCAAGTCCGTTAGAGCAAATTACGCTTAAGGTGTTAAAAGAGCGGAGATGACACATTTTCAGATTATGGCTCAAAACTGGACCGTCTCGGCCCAGACTATATGAGGACGGGCCAGACGTGACAGGAGATATTAAATAACCAAGTATATTTTCTTTGCACTGGAATGTATCTTTGAATAGGGCAGCCACGCCTCCTACTTTTCTGCCATTTTGGCACGTATTCATATAATCAAATTTTTCGGGTGCTGTCTCATTGAAAACATTAGTACTACAATCTTCTGTTAGCCACGTTTCAGTGAGAAACATAAAATTTTGTAGGATATAATGTCATTTACCAAGACTGATTTGTCAGCAAGAGATCTGATATATATATATAAGTAAAGCCAACTTAATAGAGACAATAGGGGTTCCTGGTGTCACGACCCCTCCTCTGTGACATGTGTGGTTTGTGTTTTTTCGTTGGTCTTGTTGCTGAATGAGTTTCTCTCCTGTGCGCTTGATTCTGTCTGTGTGTTTGTTGTCCGTCTGTTCTAGTCTCCTGGGCAACGAGTGAGGGGGTGTGACGTCAGCACTGGGGTGTTTCCTATGCCCAGCTGCATAGGAAAATCCTCAATCACACATCTGTTCCTGCTCTGCTAATCACCAGCGATAATTAGGAGTCCTAACATCCCGTCCCTGCCGGATTAAGTCGCCTCAGTATGTTTACTGTGTTCCTGCTTAATTCCGTGCTTCGTCTGTTCCCTGTGTTTTTGTGGTTGCCTGTTTTTTCCAGTCTCATGATTCTGTTTTCTGTACCTTGCCCAGACAGACCTGCCCCGGGAGATTCACCAGCCTTACCTGGATTTCCGGACCTGCCCTGCCACGCCACTTGGATAGTCACCTGCACCACTCACCTGGGAAATCGGAAACGTTTCACCTCGTCACTCGGATTGTTCACCTGCTTCACTTACCTTGGACCCCGCATCTCCGTACCATGACCCTGCTCCTCACCCCAACCCATCCTCAAACAACCCACCACCGTTGCTGGCTAATTTTCAATAAATATTCTTTACTCACTTCCTGGGTTCGGTCTGTGTTTGGGTTCGGGCCTTGAAACCCTGACACCTGGACTAGTAGGTTGACGTGTTACTGTCACGGCTGAGGTTGTGGTAGGACACAGCCGCAGAGTCTAAATAATGGGTGTAATCCATGTTTAATCAAAAAGGAATACAAAAGCAGCAACCAGTGCCGTGGGGTATCCAAGGGAAAGACAGAACCAAAATGAACCACACCAGGTGTGGCCGCACAGAAAACATAAATAGGGTCCCCAATTGGAGGCAACGATCTACACCTGCCTCCAATTGGGGAGACCAAAAAGAATCGGAGGTGGCTAGAGGTACCACCTTCCGTCCTGTCCTGACTATGGCTCTAGCCCAGTGCAGAGATGGCTAGGGGCATAGCCAGGACGTGACAGTTACAGATAACAGATTAGACAGGTTTACTTCATAAGTTGCATGCACTCGATTCCTTCTATTTCTAATCAATATAGGAATAGAGAGTGGATGATATACACCAATAATTTAAACATTATAATTGTTTCCTAACGTAAGTCTTCGTGCTTACACCTCAAATTGCTTTGTATTAGAGATAAACTTGAACAGAGATACTGAAAGGGGATTTTTTGGTAAAGTTTGTGAACCACCACTTTTGCCCAAACTGTTATGAATACATTGTAACCTTCCAGTGATACATTTGCATTAGTAGTCAAGTTTCTGATAAAATAATAATCTGCCCATTTGACTGACATATGAAAATCTTGATGAAGTCCTACTTAAACAATGAACTTCTTATATTTAAGTGCAGAAAGCCAAGCCCCTTTAAAAAAACAAGTGGTTTGTAAATAAAAACAGGATTAGAAACAGTGTTAAAACAGGGTTAGCTCCATTTGGCCTGTGTTTGCAAGTAGTGTCAATATCAAGAAATCTCTACATAAACGAAGGAAAAATGTTATGGGTTGATTTATGTTTCTGAGCTGCTTCTCATAAAAGAGGACTGAATAACGGAATGTGAGACAGGCATATTATAATTATAATAGTGCTATGAAGAGATTCCATTATTACTATACAGGGTTAGATTCCTCCCTAACCCCTTTTTCAGTCACTGTCTCAGCCCTACTTTATAATGCAACCAGATGATTTGGGTGAATCCCATTATTTTTAAAATATATGCTTTTTTCCAGAATGTATCGAAATTGTCCACGAACACTACTCCAACTGATTTCCAGTAGGCCTTCAGACAGACTTTAAGAAAAAACTGTCTGCCAAAGGAGCCAATGGAGTTGGCACATTTGGTTCAAGCACAGAAAAGCTATTTCACATCGGCAGAGTATTCTTAATTCCCATTTCAGGAGGGTGAGAAGGAGAAGAACTTTGCCTTGAACATCCCTCAACAACATGCTTTCATGTCTCGTCCAACCTATCCAAGTGAGGAACATCCTGCAATCCACTCCTGGCCGATCTTGTTGGGGGAGATCCCTATAAGGCAGGGACAGGTGCACTGATGATAATCTGCCCATTGGCGAGCTCACCCGTACATTACGCCAATGGTGTGGAGAAGGAAAAGATAGGCCATGGACTTCCAAGGTGTTAGTGTAAAATAGCTAGCTGTTTTTTCAGCATAGCAACTTCTTCTCTGTACCCCTCATAAGAAAACAAAATACAAATAATAATCCTGGTATTCATCTATAGCCGAAACCGGGCAAAGTACACACATTTCATGCAGTGTGTTTTACTTTTCAAAAATCCAACGTCCAATGTGTCCATCATTATGAGTCAATAAAAAATAAGGTAAAGATGCAGACTTGAGAACAAGGCCTTAAGTCCAACCGTGTTGTGGAAACATCTTGAAACGCAACGTTGACCATTCAACAACAGAGGTTCAGAATTTCTTTGATGAGATGAGAGAACCTGCCAGAAGGACAAACATGTTTGCAGCACTCTATCAATCAGGTCATCAATCAGTAGCTGGACGGAAGGACTCCGAGAACATGAGGAAATACATTTTCTGGTCTGACAAGACCATTATCAAACAAATAGGTCAAGCGCTACTTCTGGTGAAAGCAAGGTACTGCTCATCACCTGGCTTATACCATCCCTACTGTGAAGCATTGTGGTGGGAGCAGCATGGGACAGTGAGACTAGTCAGGAAAGGAGACTAGTTGAGGAAAGGATGAAGAGAGCAAAATACAGAAAGGTATTTGAAGAAAACCTGTTCCACAGAACAGAGGATCTCAGATTGGGGGTGAAGATTCATATTTCAGCACTACAACAACTCTTTACTGAGCTGATGTATTAATGACACCTACAAATGTAAAGAGTCATAAAGATTTACTAGTTCTAGTATTGGGCTTAATGGAAAGTATGTGGCCCTTGTTGAAAAGTTTGCCTACAGTGTGGCTTAGTCTCCTGGGGGAAGGAGGGGCAGCCTACCCCTTGGGTAAAACTTGGAATGGATAGAACAATGGGGAACATGTATTGTTGACATAAGACAGCTGTGCAGTATCTCACCACACCCCTTACTGTATAAGTACTGCTAGTTCTCCTGTGCTACTTTAGAGATTGCTCACTGTTACCTTGTTACTTTGATTCCTCTCTCCTTGCGAGTTTAATAAAAATGTTATTGTGCCAAGAGACTTTTCCCTCTGTGCCTACTTCCTAAGGGTTCTATTTGGTGGAATTTCCTTTACATGACCCAAAGCACAATGCCAAAATAACACTGGAGTTTCTTCTTTACTTTAATGTTATTTCTCAGACTCTTGCAGCAGGCACGCAATCTAACACAAGTTAACAAAGCATATATTTATTTTTATGGTGCATATCAATCTCAGTCATCGCAGAAGTCATCTTCGTTCCATTGTACATTCCACATAACATTTTAATTCACAATCTTCATAGCACATCAATAGCAACAATAACACAGAAACAGCATTGTAAATGTTGAGCAGGTCAGAGGGTCAATTATATGCTATATATGCTAGGCCTTAGGAGTCTAGAGACACTATCCAAATGAAAAACAAATACATTTAAAAAAAAAAAAAAAATCTATTTTAGGATAGGATGTGAATTATCAGATTGTCCAAATCATGTATTTTTCATGCATTTCAACATTTATTTTAAAGCGTTACATACAGTATGAATAATAAATATATTTGCAAAAGAAAATATATTTAAATGTACCTTTGTTTTTTGTAAAGGTAATTAATTTCTACTTGTGAAAGACTAAATATAGCAGAACTTGCTTTTTTCTCAGAGGATCTGCGAAAGCTTAAGGTTGAAAGCACATGTTGTCTATGTGTTCATGGAGCAAAAGGATACTCATTACAGAGTAACCCAGACAAAAACTCTGGCTTAGAGGTTGTAAGGGCCACATTGCAATTAGGACAAGGTCAAACGCTTTTAGCAAACCATACTTCATTTTGACAAAAATGTTATTTGTCTAAAATAACTAATTATTGGAGCTTTTATTGTGAACAAGACACATAAATCAAAATATCATAACAGTTTTTTATGGTTTTACTCATAAGCAAATATGGGAGCAAAAATCCTTAATCACTTGCCTAATACAGGTTTTAAAATAAATAAATACAAAAATAAATGAAAATGTTTTTTCTTCAAGCAGAGCAGTTAGGTTTAAAGCTTCTTTTGAAGTCTGGGCGATACGTGGAGCTAGTGGTCCTGCCTTTAAAAGTCAACATTTTGTAGACAAATTACAGTACGCAAACAAATAATAGCATAGATCTGTCAGGATACAACAGAGTGCATGAAATCACAAACTGCATGAGTTCCGGGGCTATGGACAAATCATGATTTCCAAGGGGGACAGGTCCATTCAAAAATGGGAGGGGACCTTAATCCATAGACTTGCCTGTAACTTGTAAAGAGAGGTGGAGTTCTTTGTTTCATTTCTGATTCTCATTTTAAATCTTTTCCTTACATGTACGAACCCTAGAACTTAATCAAGCATCTGACCAATTACCTGAGACTTCTTGGTAAACCAAAATCAAGTCCAGTTTTAAGAGCTGGTGGTTACATCGCCATCTGTTAGGATCCACTCTGTATCTTCTTCCTCCAGAAGATGACTGAAACCTCATCCTCCCCTAAAACTCAATCTCCCCCAGTCTTCCCTACAGCCCTGTCATGTTCATCAACAAATTAGGTTGATTTTCTAACCAGGTCTGTTTTTAACCAGCAGCTTGGTAGCTGCTATAATGCTGGGACATCCAGGATCCTTCTTCCTTAACTTAGGATGGTGCTTCGTCTCTGGTTTAGTCTAGTCCCCAGTCAGCCTCCTCTCCAGCCGCTCCAACTTGGCCAGGTTCTCCTTTAGCAGCTTGGAGCCAGGAGTTAGAATCAGGGCTCTCTGGTAGTAATGCCTGGCTGCTGCATAGTCTCCCTGTGTAGTGAATCAGAATATGCACTGTTGATTATTGTAGGCTTATTGTGCAAATACAAAGACTTGATAGTTCATGGATTAATGTTGACTGTGCAAACTAACTGTACTGTGTAGACTTAGTACCTTGATATGTTGAATTCCTCCCATGTTCATCCAAGCTTGCGACTGGTCAGGTTTTAGTTCTACTGCTTGCTTGTAGCTCTGTAATAAACAAACAATGTTAATATGAAATGACAACAGCCAACGATCACTAGATGGCAGTAATAATCAAGGGATAAGTTTTTACTTGAATCTTTAATAAAGTCAGCATGCCTTATGTCTTAGAATACCAACCTCCCTGTAAGAGTACAATATGCTATCATAATACAGGAAATCACCATTAGATCTGCTTCAGTTTTGTCAACCCATATTTTATCCTTTGGCCTTTAATAGTGCCCTTTCTTTGAAGGGAAAAAACACCTAAACAAGAGCTGGAATCCTGGCACCCACCCGAGACCTACTTAGAGAGCTATAACTGAGTTTATCTCCCAAGGAAATGCAGAGTATAAACTGTTAAACAAAGCAGGCCTTTGTTGACTTCCTGAACTGAAGAAAGAGGGAGAGGGAGGGAGTAGAAAGAGATGGACTTAGGGAGAAAGAGAAACTTGTTGAAAAATCCAAAAGGAGAGTGGGAGAGACAGAGAAACATTTTGAATAAGGGAGACACAAAAATGAGGACAGTGTGTGCTGAATGCACAGCAGGGGAATGACATTTTTGCTCTGCTACAGAGAAACATTGTATAGCAAAATATCTCACTCCATTCCTTACTGAAAATACAGTAGAAACAGACAGTATTGCTGCAAAATGTTTGCTTAAGATATTTACATTGAATATACAGTGCCCTTCATAAATATTGGGACAGTAAAGTTGCTATTTTTGCTGTTGCTATTAAATTATATATTGCTAACTAAAATCAACCAGTGCTTCCAGAAGTTGTCCTTGTCCCAAACAGGGGCACAACAATCCCCCCCCCCCCTCCACCACACTCACCCTCTCCACCTCAACCACACCCACCCTGTACCCCTCTATCACACTTCCCCTCTCCCCCTCTTCCACACTCACCCTCCCCCCCTCCACCACACTCACCAATCAGGGAGCTAGTTCTAACCAAAGAGAGCAGAGCTCCCACTCCTCCCCCCGTGTAAAACGAATGCTTAGACAACTGCCACATCGTCAACAACCTTGTCCTTTATTTCCACAGAGCACAGAATATACTCGGTGATGTGCTTCGGGTC
>JACXGI010005788.1:0-13446 GCA_016801175.1 Esox masquinongy
ATGCAGATTATTATCCACACTGGGTCTTTTGACATTCTACAAAGGAAAACTGGCTCTGAGATCCTGCAAAATAATTTTTCTATGCTACTGGAGAAAATAAACAACTTTCAACAACATGTTTTAATCTCAGGCCCCATTCCAACCTTGGGGAAAGGAAATGAATCTTTTAGCAGACTCCTTGGGCTGAATATGTGGCTGACATCGGCATGCCTTAACCACGGGATAAGGTTTATTAACAATTTCAATATTTTTTGGAACAGTAAAGACTGCTTTAGACCTGATGGGGTTCATCCAAACATCATGGGATGCCGGCTGCTTGGTGCCAACATATTTCATGCACTTGGAATGCCATGTCCAAACAAGATTAGCATGAAGGACAGTTCTCATAGGCAGAGTATCCACCCCCCCCTCTCCTGACCCTCTAACTAAAATCACCCAATGCTTCCAGAAGTTCTCCTTGTCCTAAACAGGGGCACAACAACTCCCACCCCCCCTCCAACACACTCACCCTCTCTACCTCAATCACACCCACCCTTTCCCCCTCTATCACACTCCCTCTCTACCACACTCACTCTCTCCCCCTCCACCACACTCACCAATCAGGGAGCTACTTCTAACCAAAGAGAGCAGAGCTCATCTTTCCCTATGTCCCACTCCCCCCCCCATTTAAAACGATTGCTTAGACAACTGCCACATCGTCAACAACCTTGTCCTTTATTTCCACAGAGCACAGAATATACTCAGTGATGTGCTTCGGGTCCCTGCTATAGTGAAAATAGCATTGCCGACTGTTTTGAGTACAAGCTAGGACCCAGTATCTCTGTTCCTGTTTTGATTAGAAATAGAAGGAATCGTGAGCATGCAACCTATAAAGTAAACTTGTCCAATCTGTTAACTGTAACACGTCAACCTACTAGTCCAGGAACCCCTTTTATATCTATTAAGCTGGCTTTACTTAATATCAGATCTCTCGCCAACAAATCTTTCTTGGTAAATGACATTATAATATCCTACAACCTAGATTTTATGTTTCTCACTGAAACGTGGCTAACAGAAGATTGTAGTCCTACTGTTCTTAATGAGACAGCACCTGAAAAATTTGGCTATATGAATACGTGTCGAAATGGTAGGAAAGGAGGAGGAGTGGCTGCCCTATTCAAAGATACATTCCAGTGCAAAGAAAATAGACTAGGTAATTGTATTTCTTTTGAATACCTCTGTTTTACATTGAAGGGTACCCCCAAAATTTATTTTTTAACCATTTACATACCTCCACGATATTATGCAAATTTTATTGATGATTTTGCTGAACTACTCTCTGTTATATCAGTTGATTATAACTTGTTTATTATTACAGGGGATTTAAACATCCACATAGATATTAATACAGACAATAATGCCAAAGAACTTTTTGCACAACTTGACACTTCTGATCTCACTCAACATGTGAAAGAGCATACACACACTCAAGGCCACATTCTAGATCTGGTTATCTCTAAAGGTCTTTATTTTCTCTGTCATGGTTAAAGACTTGGCCCTGTCTGATCATTTCTGTGTTTTTTTTAATCACTTATCACCCCGAATGTTCCAGTAAACTCTGTTTCTGTTAAGAAAAGGTACATTAATGAGAGTACCAATGCTCAGTTTATGGGAGCCATAGCTATCTCTCCAACAATAAGTGCTGAGTCAGTTGATGTACTCCTGGATAATTTTAATGCCAAAATATTGAATGTCATGGATCGTGTTGCACTGGTAAAGGTAAAGAAATAAATGAGCAAACAGAAAACACCATAGAGAACCACCATGATGGTAAGCGCCCTGAAAAGAGAATGTAGGAAAGCGGAATGTAAGTGGAGGACAACTAAACTTCAAATTCACTATGACATCTATAAACAAAGCCTTGGTAGCTTCAACAATGAGTTATGCAGGGCCAGACAGCAACATTTATCAGGAATGATCAACAAGAATATCAACAATACCCGCACTCTATTTGTCATGGTCGACAAGCTTACAAACCCAATAAAGCAGATAGGATCAGAACTCATGTCCACTGTGAAATGTACTGAATTTGCGTGTTTCTTTAGTGAAAAAATTATAAGTATTAGACGGACCATCAGAACGACACAGTCTAACAAGGACACTGTACCGTCACTACGACCACCAAGACATAACTTGGTTATTATGTCGCAATTTAATACAATTGATCAAAAATCCCTAGAAAAAAACATTTTGACATCTTAAAGCTTCCCCTTGCTGTCTCGAACACACTGCCATCAGATTTTTTTAAAACAACGTTTAACTCTATAACAATGGACCTACAGCAAATAGTTAATAGCTCTCTGCAATCAGGAATTTTCCCAACATCTCTAAAAACATTAATGCCATTAAGCCCCTGTTAAAAAAGAGAACACTGGATGCATCTATAATGAACAACTATAGACTTGTATCAAATCTCCTTTTTATAGCCAAGATCATTGAAAATGTTGTCTTCAATCAGCTCAGCAATTTTGTGACCTCAAGTGGTCTCTTAGACAAATTTCAGTCAGATTTCCGACCTCACCACAGTACTGAAACGGCCCTGATTAAAGTTTTAAATGATATACGGCTGAATACTGATTCTGATAAAATAAAGATTCTGGTTCTATTAGATCTCAGTGCAGCATTTGACACTGTAGATCATAGATCACTTATAGATAGGCTGGAAAATTGGGTAGGACTCTCCGGGACAGTCCTTGATTGGTTCAGATCTTATCTAGATGGCCGGAGTTACTTTGTACCATTGATAATCATGAATCTGATAGGGTGGCAATGACATGCGGAGTTCCACAGGGATCAGTTCTCGAACCGCTTCTGTTCAATCTCTATATGCTACCAAATTCTACAGAATAACAACATTAACTACCACAGCTATGCCTATGATACTCAAATATATATGGCTCTCGAACCGTATGACAACAGCTCAATAGACTCTCTGTGTCACTGTAAAGGGCACATAAATACCTGGATGAACCAAAATTGTCTTTTTTTGACAACAAAAATAAAATAACTAGTATTAGTAAAGAGCTGGATTCTCTGGCCCTTAAAACCAGGGATCAAGTGCATAATCTTGGTGTTCTGATAGACTCAGACCTCACATTTAACAGTCATATCAAAGCGGTAACCAAAACAGCATTCTATCATCTAAAGAATATAGCCAGAATCAAGGGCTTGGTGTGCCAAAAAGACCAAGAGAAGCTCATCCATGCTTTTATCTCTAGTAGGGCTGACTACTGTAATGGCCTTTTAACTGGACTCCCCAAAAAGACTGTAAAACAGCTGCAGCTCATTCAGAATGCTGCTGCTAGAATGTAAACCAGGACCAAGAGAACAGAGCACATCACTCCGGTTCTTAAATCTTTGCACTGGCTTCCAGTCAGTTACACAATAGATTTTAAAGTGGTGCTTTTAGTTTATAAATCTCTGAATGGTTTAGGACCCGAATACATTTCTGATATGTTTTAAGAATATAAACCGAGCAGGGCTCTTAGATCCATGAACACAGGTCAGCTAGTAGAGCCTAGAGTCCAAACTAAACATGGAGAAGCTGCGTTTAGCACTTGTGCTGTACACAACTGGAATAAACTACCAGAAGATCTTTGACGTGCCCCAAACGTATCAATTTTTAAATCCAGGTTAAAACACTTCTCTTTTCACGTGCCTATGACTGAGCATTTAAACTTAACCACACTGTTTAGCCTTATAGCTTCCTATGTTTTTATCCCATTTTTAATCTTTATATGTTTTCTTATTGTATTTTTTATTATTATGATGTTTTCATTTGTTTTGATGTTTTCATTTGAGTATTTGTTTTTGTTATTGTATTTTATATATATATATATATATATATATATATATATATATATATATTCTTTTTCTTTGTAAAGCATATTGAATTGCTTCGATGTGTGAAATTGCTTCGATGTATGAATTGTGCTATATAAATAAACTTGCTTGCTTGCTTTTAATTGTACCTAGAATTTCTAAACATACAGCCGGAGGCAGGGGTTTCTCTCATAGAGTTCCACTTCTGTGGAATGATTTGCCAATTAAGGTTAGAAATGCAAACTTTCAAGTGTCTACTAAAGACTCATCTTTACAGCATGGTCTTTAATGAAGTGTAGTCTGGCCCAGGAGCGTGAAGGTGACCAGAAAAGGCACTGGGATGCCCTCCCACCAATGCCATTCAGGGGCAGAGTCACTGGCTTGTTGTTGTCTCTCTGTTGCGCAGTTGTGCAATTGGGCTGTACTCTGCTGGTAATACTTGGCCCTCATTCAGGGTGGTTGTGGTTGGTGGGTGTCCCTTTGGTTGATGCTTGGCGATGTGGGTGGATTGATTTCCTGCCTGTTGGAAAATCCTCCCCCGGATAGGGCCCCTGTGTCGCTGGACCCCCCTGTCTAAGCCCCAATGTCTTACGCTGCTATATTATTGTGCTGGGGGAGTAGGGTCAGTTCTCCTTCTCCACTATAATTCCTTGTAGATCTAAGGAATGCATTTTCTAGGACATGAGGTCTTGGCCCACACCTGAGGAGTACCAGGCTTGAAAGACTCATTGCTGTCCCTGTCCAAAGTCCTCCTGGTTATGTTGCAGATCAAGACCATACTTGATGATTTCAGCTGCCACTGTGCTGACCCCCCTCCCCCGTGTTGTCCCTGTCCCTGTCCATCTGGTCATGCTTCCGGCCTGGACTAAGTTTAAGTAGACTCTGGACTCAGCCCACATGCATTTATTAATTATTACAATTTGTACTCTTAATATGTTCACCCAGCACAGCCAGAAGAGGACTGGTCACCCCTCTGAGCCTGGGTCCTCTCTAGGTTTCTTCCTAAATTTCGGCCTTCTTAGGGAGTTTTTCCTAGCCACTGAAAATTCAACACTACTGTTGTTTGCTCCTTGGGGTTTAAGGCCAGGTATTTTGTAAAAGCACTTTGTGACAACTGCTGATGTTATAAATCAATTTGATTGGTTGATAGATTGTGTGGAAGAGTTATCTAAGCCTGTTTAGTGTAACTTGTATTACAGTTCTTCTCAATCGGTGTGGCTCAATTTTCAAATGTGATTTAAAAAAAATATGTTAAAATCTCTGAACAATTAGTTTTATGTTCACACCAGATTCCAATTTCTTATTCATTTAAGGAAATTGCACGTTTTGGCATGCGTGCAAAATAGTAAGTACAATTGTCTACAACAGGCACAATACCTACATGCACATGGCTTACGAATCAAAACTGATGAGTTGATTCTCAGAGAAATTGTCATCATCTTCACAACTTTTAAACACTCTTTCATCGTGTGAGCCATCACATGCAAAATGATTAGATTGGATTCAACTTTATTGTCATTGAACAGTACAAGTACAGTACAATGAACTGCAGTTTGCATCTAACCAGAAATGCAAATAGAAGAGAGCAGACCATTTACAAGTATTAAGTACAATGTATGTTACAAATGGGATGTATAGATGTGCAATGAAGGCAAATAGAAGGTAGCAAGTGCAAATTAAATGCCGGGATAGCAGCAATGAGGTTCCTGAGGTAGACATGTACATGTAACAACTGAAAAACGTCCTCATCAGACTTGTATAGCAGTGTCAGAGTCCAGTAGTAGAAGGAGAGTAGTGCAACAAGGTCCCTGAGAGGCAGTGCTAAGAGGTGGGCAGGTGGGTATGGTTAGTGTTGGGTACAGAGTTCAGCAGGGTTACGGTAGCTGGAAAGAAACTGTCCCTGTGCCTGCTGGTGCGGGAACGAAGATACCTGTACTGCCTGCCTGATGGTAGGAGGGCAAACAGTTTGTGGCCTGGATGTGAAGGGTCCCAGACACCTCTTGTGCTGGAAGTCCATAATGGATGGGAGCTGGGCGGTTTTCAACCTCCCATTGCAGGGCCTTCCAGTCGGCCACGGAGCAACTGCCAAACCACACTGTGGTGCAGTTGGTCAGAATGCTCTCGACTGTGCAGCTGTAAAAATTCACAAGGATCTTGGATGAGAAGTGGGCCTTCTTCAGCCTCCTCAAAAGGTACAGGCACTGCTGCGCCTTTCTGACCAGGGTTGAGGTGTTGAGGGTCCAGGAGAGATGTGGACACCCAGGAATTTGAAGCTGTAATATGCCTTTGAATGGTACATGCAAAATAATATTCTAATGTACATTAAATGTACATAGAAAGACATCAGAGCATTTGGAATGTTCATGTGTGATCAGTATGATCATTGATCAGGGTTGCTGGTTGAGCAGCCTTATGGCCTGAGGGAAAAAACTGAGTCTGGCAGTCAACCAGACGGCAGCAGTGATTTGAATAGACCATAGCCTTGGTGGCTGTAGTCTTTGATGATGGTCCGTGCTTACCTTACCCATCGTGTGTGGTAGATGCCTTGCACAGAGGGCAGATGCCTTGCACGGAGGGGAGGTGGCAGCCGATGACCCTGATGATAGACTTCACCACCCTCTGAAGGACCTTGCGATCAGCAGCGGAGCAGCTGCCGTACCAGGCAGTAATGCAGCCTGAGAGGATGCTCTCAATGGTGCACCTGTAGAAGTTCGTTTTTACTGACATGCCAAACTTCTTGAGTCTCCCCTGGAAGTATAGTTGCTTTTGGGCAGTTTTCACTGCTGAGTTCGCTTGCCTGGTTCCAAGTGATGGTCATCTTTTTATCCAGGTGCAACCCAACAGGCACAAAATGTACTTGGCAGAAACTGAAGTATGAAATAAAATATATACTTCAAACAGGAAAAGTATAATATCAGTACAAGCAATTGTGATGCTGTTTAGCCTTCCCTACCTAATTAAACAACTTTCTGTAGGTACATTCAACATATATTTAAGTAGTAAGTATAATGTTCTAAGCAAAAAATAAGTACAATTCCCAAAAAAAGTACAATTCTTTGTTGGTCTATCTGCACACAAATGCTGTGGAAAGACTTCCTATTCACATGATCTCCTTCATTTACTGTAGGAGCTGTGATAGGGGTATCTATGCAGCCAATCATCCCTGGAAACCCTAAAATATTAAAGTGATTAGTGCTTCAAGTCTCAAAGCTTCATACTAAATAAACGGATTACTGCTTAGACTGATACCTCCAATTCTGTGGAATTCTTTTTTGATGAGTCTTGTGGGTCTGTGACTTGTGAACACTACAAAAGTGTACAGAAAACATTTCAGTGTAAGAGTCACATCTCTGACAGCCTGACAGAGACGGTTGCCTTGGACATATGCTCAGCGTCACCGATGTTATACAGAAAACTGCAACACAAAGAATTTGTTCCGAACTGAGAGCATGTCCACAATGTATCATAGGAACGATATTTGGTCTGAGAATATTGCTGAGATAAATTATCAATTGTGCAGAAAAACGGTAATAATCAAACAGAAAATCTTTAGGGAATGATAAAACGTCCAAGCGGGGTTTGATCACTCTCTTCCGACTGAGATTTCTGTGGAGTATTTGTGCTTCAAGTGGCTCTTCAAGAAAAGGACATGCCCTGTCTGACACATTCAGATGGCAGGTTTCAGTTAAAGAGTAGGACAAACTCAGGGTTAGTTGGATAAAACTGGCTGGCGAGCAGGTTAGCTTCACAAAGTATGTTGCCATAGTAACTGACTCTGAACTCGCTCTTTGAAACCGTAAACCCAGAGTTTCCATCAACTCTGAGTCAACTCACTCTAGATTTTCACTAAACCTGCTTTCTGGCTGGTGACTGGGTTCTAAACGCTACCAATTGAACACCAACTGAAAGAGTAGAAAACGAATGTGATGTTATCACTTACAACTCACGTTGAAAACAACGTAATGAGCAGTGCATTGCTTTAGGAACAAGACCAGGTAAACTAGATCAACTAAAAAAAGCAACCCTGTCATGGGTGCAGTAAATCCGATTAGGTTAGGAAAATAAACATTATTAATTACTTTGTATAATAAAATAAAGTAATCAATGTGTGCATGGAGAAAATGCCAATGCTTTCTGGGAAATGTTGCTGGTGTTACCAAATCCCTTTTGGGTCAATCTAAAAAAACATACATTAAAAAAAAACGAAATATTGAAGCTGACACTGCAGAGGCAACTTGACTTGATCCAAATAAAAAAAACTACAACTAAATGAATAATTGTTAACTGAATGGAAATAAAGAATGGTAGCATTCAGCTTCGCTGCTTGGACCCCTAATGAATTGGGTGAACAACAGCCAGTAATACATTTTTCACTGCACTAAGCTGGATGGCAGCTGCCTTGCTGAAACTGTTTGTTTTGAAGTCCAATGCACAAAGACGCATAACTTGGTTTAAGGAGCACAAAACATGGACTGCTGAACAATGCCAAAGATGAATATGGTCAGATGAGTTATTTCCCTGTATTTTCTTGATTTGGACCTATTGATATAGCAGTGGTTTTATGAATACCAGGATGATGTTACAGTTTTTTTCAATCGATTTGACACATTTCTCCAAACTCAGGTAACAAGGGAGGACAAGGTGTATGAGGAGGGAGGAGAGGTAGAAGGATAGGGTACAGACATGTTTCTAATGAAATCAGAGCCACCCATATTGACTATGTCATAAATCATGGTCTCTCCTTGAGAGAAGCTGCGCAGAGAGTTCGGCCCAACATAAACAGAACCACAGTGGCTTCAATTATTCGCACATTTCAGAGGGAAAAACGGTAACTATACCATTGTACTTCTAAAGTGAGTCTATATAGTCTTGTTTTATGTAGTTCCAGTTTTCTACTGTAAATATTGCTGCTTGTCCAAACATTTTTCAGAATTGAAGTTCAAGAACATTCAAATACGTGCAAGCTTATTACTGCACTTTTGCTGTAAAAACAAAGTTTTTTTGCCCTGGATATTATGTATGTGTCCATATACTATTGCACTCTAAGTGAAAAGATTCAGGCATCTTTCTGCACAGTGCTGCATCAAAGTGGGAGCTCAGACTTCAGCAACATTTTACAGTAGTATCTACTTTGCAATCAATGCCATCATGGTAAAAAACTAACTTACAGTATTGTACCTTGTGTTCTTTTTACTCTAGAGAATGTTGGAGTTGAATAGCAGTGCAATTCATTATGAGTACCTGTATATTGATGAAGCTGGCTTAAATCTTCAAAAAAAAATGAGAAGAGGAAGAAATATGATTGGCCATCGTGCCACAGTCAATGACCCTGACAATGAGGAGGCAACATCACTCTGTGTGCCGCGATTTCTACCACTGGTGTTGTGGCAAACAATGCTGTCTTGGGGCCATACAACACAGAAAGGTTCCTACACTTTTTAAACTTGCTCAATGAAATCCTTTTTCCGCAGGATGATGCGGAGCAAATGGAGCGGAATTATATAGTTGTTTGGGACAATGTCCAATTCCACCGTTCAGCACTGGTATGATTGTGGTTTGATTCCACTGGTGTGAGAGTGTTTTGATTCCACTGCTGTGAGAGTGGTTTGATTCCACTGGTGTGATTTTGGTTTGATTCCACTGGGTGAGAGTGGTTTGATTCCACTGGTGTGATTGTGGTTTGATTCCACTGGTGTGATTGTGGTTTGATTCCACTGGTGTGAGAGTGGTTTGATTCCACTGGTGTGAGAGTGGTTTGATTCCACTGGTGTTAGTGGTGTTAGAGTGGTGCATGACTCGTGAAAATATCTGCTGTGATGTTGATCAAATTCTTTGGCCAGATGTAATTGAGAGGCAGGATCAATAAAGTTAATTGATTCAATGATTGCAGTAAATTTATTCATTCATTTACTTCTGTATTTATTTACATAATTATTATTTTTTAGGGCGAAAACTCATTGTAATACAACTGAACTCCACATTGAAGAACCTCACGAAAAACATGTATTTTCATTCATTTATTTGTGTAAATTGTCATGCAAATCACTAAATGGGAAAGGCACAGAGACTGTAGATTATTTTCACAAGTAAAGCTTTATTCAAGATTTGCAAACCTGGAGCAGTTAACAACACTATCAGCAGAGTCGGTTCAAAAAGGTCTCCATTGAAGGTTGAGCTCAGGCCTATATACATTCAGTACAGCCCACTGTGTCCCCCTCCTATGCATGGTTAGCCTACATGTCTAACCAGCTTCTCTGCGAACTTCAGCTTAGAAAGATAACAAGATGTTTACAGCTCTTGAGAAGTTCAGCCAAAACTATAACTATCTGTTGTGGGCACATCTTGTACAAGTGAGCAGAGCCGAAACACACAATGGAGTTACTAAATGACTGGATTATACTTCTATATACTAAAATGCAGTGCTTCATTATGCAGTGAATGTTGACCTGTTTCGCCAACATAAGAGTGTGTTTAGTTTGCTGTGTTAACTGTTTTGAGAGCAGTTACCTGAGTTTGGAGAAATGTGTCAAATCTATTGGGAAAAACTGCAAATGCCTTCCATGGCTCCCCAATTACCAGATCCGAGCATCATTCAACATTTGTTGGAAGATCTGGAGCTCAGGGTGCAAAGTAGTTTTTCACCTCTCAGAGAAGTGGAGGCTTTTCTTCTTGACAAGTGGTGCAGTATCCCACTACACTCAGTTCAGGACTTTTATGACAGCTGTTCTGAAGGCAAAGGTGTTTCCACTACCCCCCTCACCTTATCATGTTGATAGATGACTAAGGGGGACTGGCACGTTTGTCATGTCATATTTATATCCCAACACAAAGTCACAAATGAATACTTAAAGGGGCAATATGTACGAATTTTACCATTTTACAGTACTTGTAAAAATGACCAGTACGCATCTAGAGTTATTGTTATTGCTTTAACACTAGAACCGCCAGGCATTTTTACCCCCATTAACCGCCAGAGCCTAACGCTGTTTGGCGTCATTAGCATACGAATCGTCCCTATTAGCATGGATATTCACCTGCGCAGCATCACCATCCAACCAGAGCATCAGTTCATCTACTGAGTCGTTATCAAACTATATAGAATAGTCGAAAAAATAATG
This sequence comes from Esox masquinongy, assembly GCA_016801175.1. Lineage (NCBI taxonomy): Eukaryota > Metazoa > Chordata > Actinopteri > Esociformes > Esocidae > Esox > Esox masquinongy. Next base: position 10,980 of record JACXGI010005788.1, read on the forward strand.
AATTACAGAATTTGTTTGTTTTAAATGGTTAATGAATTTGAAAAATACAAGAATGTGTTTGAATTGAAGGTTTCATCATACGAAAAAAAAAACTAAAAAAACAATACATAGAACGATTATTTTTAAGAACACAGGCTATAGTTTTTTCATTCGTTTATTAGGCCCTTCAAATGTTTAAAATGAAAATTAGATGACACTTAAATTATTCAAAGATAAATCCATTAGAATTTAGTTTTCATTTCGATCTCATTTTGATGATGTACGAGGTAAAATAAGAGACATTATCGACTAGTTTGCGACAATCAAAGGATATATGCATGAATAGCCTACATAGGCCTAAAGCACAGTTGTTTGATAAATACGATACATTTGAAAGAACGAATAACACATAGGCTACAGCCTATTCGTGGAAATAAAATGGATAAAGTTGATAAAATAAATTTTATTTGTGAATTTGATTTCAGAGTAAAAGAATGGAATTTCGTTTTGTGAATAATTATTTAGCCTAATACATTTGTAGAATATTAATCTTCAGTAAAATAAGTAGATAAAATTCAAAGAGAGACGATAGGATGTGGGTGCCACGTAGTTTCTCTCTCTCTTCAAAAATAAAAACAATAACTTGTAATACCTTTGTTGATTTGGTGATTGGTGACTCATAAACACGATTGGTACTTAGTTTAGTGAGTAATTATTTAGCATAATACATTTGTAGATTTATATTTTAGATTTACATTTGATGAATTAGCCTGCACAATAAGCTAAATCTCCTATTGTGTGATAAGTAGCCTATATAGTTTGTATTATGTTTCAATAATAGTCTAATTAAGTTTTTGAATGGTCATGGAAATCTTTTATTTCATTTGTAAGTTCATTCAAATTCAACTATGGTCTGTTCATTCATCTGGGATTATCATGCATTCATCCATTGACATCAGGCTTTCAGTGAGGGGTGATTAGCGCCTGGGTACCATTTGGGTACCAACGCTAAGTGGCGTGGGCTGTTGGCGGATTAAGTCGGAAAACAGGGTAAAAAAACAGGTAAATAGTCTAAATAGTTTTCTGTTTGTCAGTTTAGAATTCCGACAACGGAACAATGTAATATACGCCTATTTAGGAAAAGTCATGGAATGAGGAGGGCGTAGTTTTCAAAATGGCAGTTTTATTTAAATTACAAATTCAAACGCCAATTGGCGGTTCTAGTGTTAAGTCAATGTTTCAAGTAATGTTTTTCTTCTAAATTTATCTGAGTGCCTGAGAGAATCCTTATTTAAACATTCTTGCCAGTTCGTCTTTTAGTTTGCATTGACTTGTAGTCTTGTTATACTTGCTTCAGACACTTTTTCATGAAACTTTAGGTTTCTGGATTTTTTCCAAGTGTAAGGTCAAGCTGATAAACAACAATTAACACTTTTAAAGCACTTTTTTTGCTAATCTTCACAGTTTTACCAAGACTGAATAAGACTGGGTGTGCCCTCTCCTGATGCCAACTGCATGCCTTGAAGCTTCAGCTTCAGTCTGGCCCCAAAGTGCTTTTCTCTGCCCGGCGAGTGAGATAAGCCTCCACACACGCGTACACCCAAATGCGTGCGCACACACACAACCAGGCAAAACAAGTTACTTACAGGTTTTCACTTCTCAGCCACTTCAGCATATTGCCGACGTTTTATTCATGTGCCTCCCCAGTGTCTGTGTGCAGGGCCATTGCCAGGGCTCCTGGGCCCATTGAAGATATATATGTCTGGGCCCCCTCACTTGTTGACAACATTGACATTATTGCGATCAGTGGCCTCTGCCAAGCCTACTCCATTTAAAAAACAATTTTGTGGCTATATTTCCCTGAAACCCTGGTTGAGTGGGAGTTGCTATATGCACCGGGAGGAGTAAATTACCACTAATGCCACCTAGCCTTGTCTAATTGCACTCTGATGACTCCTTGTTGTGTTTCTGTTGACACACTCCCTCGTTGTGCGGCTTCATGAGACTCATGTCTGTGTGTTTGTTATGGTGTCAGAATTATTTATAGCAAATAGCATAGCCAGTTTAGAGGGGAAACCCTATTTAATCATCAGGTTACTCACTCAGTCGGATGTGTGCTGGTCTGACTGGCATGCAGATGTGAACTCACCCACCACCCCTGCCTCCACCTGTTTGATTCTGTGTTCTTTTCGTCTGGGAACGGGTACGGCGTACCTTGCTCATTGCCTGTGGGTATTGCAATTAATGATATTATGGTGTTGATGTTGTTATTAGTAGTATGGTACAGTGCCTTGCGAAAGTACTTTTGAACTTTTCGACCTTTTGCCACATTTCAGGCTTCAAACATAAAGATATAAAACTGTAATTTTTTTGTGAAGAATCAACAACAAGTGGGACACAATCATGAAGTGGAACGAAATTTATTGGATATTTCAAACTTTTTTAACAAATAAAAAACTGAAAAATTGGGCGTGCAAAATTATTCAGG
>JACXGI010005788.1:13546-32308 GCA_016801175.1 Esox masquinongy
CAGGTCTTTTGCAGACTCCATCAGGTTTTCTTCCAGAATGGTCCTGTATTTGGCTCCATCCATCTTCCCATCAATTTTAACCATCTTCCCTGTCCCTGCTGAAGAAAAGTAGGCCCAAACCATGATGCTGCCACCACCATGTTTGACAGTGGGGATGGTGTGTTCAGGGTGATGAGCTGTGTTGCTTTTACGCCAAACACAACGTTTTGCATTGTTGCCAAAAAGTTCGATTTTGGTTTCATCTGACCAGAGCACCTTCTTCCACATGTTTGGTGTGTCTCCTAGGTGGCTTGTGGCAAACTTTAAACGAGACTTTTTATGGATATCTTTAAGAAATGGCTTTCTTCTTGCCACTTTTCCATAAAGGCCAGATTTGTGCAGTATACGACTGATTGTTGTCCTATGGACAGAGTCTCCCACCTCAGCTGTAGATCTCTGCAGTTCATCCAGAGTGAGCATGGGCCTCTTGGCTGCATCTCTGATCAGTCTTCTCCTTGTCTGAGCTGAAAGTTTAGAGGTACGGCTGGGTCTTCGTAGATTTGCAGTGGTCTGATACTCCTTCCATTTCAATATTATCGCTTGCACAGTGCTCCTTGGGATGTTTAAAGCTTGGGAAATCTTTTTGTATCCAAATCCGGCTTTAAACTTCTCCACAACAATATCTCGGACCTGCCTGGTGTGTTCCTTGTTCTTCATGATGCTCTCTGCGCTTTAAACGGACCTCTGAGACTATCACAGAGCCGGTGCATTTATACGGAGACTTGATTACACACAGGTGGATTCTATTTATCATCATTAGTCATTTAGGTCAACATTGGATCATTCAGAGATCCTCCCTGAACTTCTGGAGGGAGTTTGCTGCACTGAAAGTAAAGGGGCTGAATAATTTTGCACGCCCAATTTTTCAGTTTTTTATTTGTTAAAAATGTTTGAAATTGTCTTGTTTATCCAATAAATTTCGTTCCACTTCAAAATTGTGTCCCACGTTGATTCTTCACAAAAAATTACAGTTTTATATCTTTATGTTTGAAGCCTGAAATGTGGCAAAAGGTCGAAAAGTTCAAGGGGGCCGAATACTTTCGCAAGGCACTGTATACATGATCATGTGATGGCAGTGAGTTACCTCAGAGGAGCAGAACACAAAACCAAGATACAATTATTATGTTTCTAATATATGGTTAAACTAAAATGTGGCGTTATTGGTCTGAACTGTTTTCCACATGTATCACACACACACACACACACACACACACACACACACACACACACACCACACACACACCAATACACAAATCACTATGCCTCAAGAGGAAACAAAGCCTCATTGATCTGTGTAGATCAGCAGAGTATTTGATTCCCACTGGTAGATGATGAGAGGGGGCGTGTTTGGGGACGGCGGTCCCAGTTCCTCATACATTCCGGCAGGTTATTAATCACACACACTCACGTATGCCCACATTCATCACAGCCGTGGAGGAATATGATAATTCCTGGACTCAAAGGGTCCAATTGTGTCTGAGATGAGAGCTCGGATGCTGAGACCCTGCACTTATAACCCAGTTTCTTCATAACACATTTTTCACTGAAACTCTCCAACTTGTGTGTTCATGTACTACTTGTCTCTGTAAGAAATACAAAAAGGACTGAGGAGAATGAGTACTCCGGCACGCGGCACACCCACAAACACATACAGTACTCGCTTTTTTCAACATTCAGTATGAATTTGTGTATGAAACTAGCTTGTATGTATCATGTATGTCTCTTGTATGTATTGCCAAATCACATGATGACTGTTTATATTTACAGTGCATCAGCTCATAGAATAGTTGCAGGCGAGTTTAGTACAGGGACATATCTTTTTTTTCGTACAGTTTAGAGGATGGTAAATTGTTGAAACATCAGCTGCAGATAATCAAAGTAACTTTTTGCCGGACCGCGTAAGCGGGGACGGCCTAGAAGAGCGAATGTCTCTAACTGACTGACTGAGTACCCCTTGTTAAATAGCGTAGTGGTTAGAGACGCTGGCTCTGGATCAACAGGTCAGAACGCATTATGCCTGGTTCGGGACAGACAAAAACTTCGCTGGCTACGTAGCTACGTAATAGGAAGCCTAAAATAAAACAATTCTGGTGGGTTTTAGGATTTGTTCAGGATAGACAAACACTCGCTGGCTGTACGATTCTCTCGTCTTTTCACTTGACAAAAAAGTCAGTTATTGTTAGTGATGGCCATTCGAGGCTTCATTACCGTTCTTATAGCAGCAGGCTATTATGCTAGCAGTGCTAACTCAGATTTTCTTTTTCAAAATAAAAGCCATCATTGAAATATATAAGTTAATATAGTTAACAATCTAGTCTGTACATTTTATGTTTAATGTCCGTTCCAATGTTATTCTTGTCCGTTCTTTTTCACAGACTAAATAGTTAACTATATTGTTAACCTGGATTTAAAAATTGATACGTTTGGGGCACGTCTAAGATCTTCTGGTAGTTTATTCCAGTTGTGTGCGGCATAACTGCTAAACGCAGCTTGACCAGGTTTAGTTTGGACTCTGGGCTCTATTAGCTGACCTGTGTTCATGGATCTAAGAGCCCTGTTCGGTTTATATTCTTCAAACATATCAGAAATGTATTTGGAGCCTAAACCATTCAGTGATTTATAAATTTAAAGCACCACTTTAAAATCTATTGTGTAACTGACTGGAAGCCAATGCAAAGATTTAAGAACCGGAATGATGTGCTGTGTTCTCTTGGTCCTGGTTAACATTCTAGCAGCAGCATTCTGAATGAGCTGCAGCTGTTTTACAGTCTTTTTGGGGAGTCCAGTTAAGAGGCCATTACAGTAGTCAATACATATAGTAACACTACGGAGCATTCATTAGACACAAAATAAAAAATGGAGAACACAGTATCCAGGGCATGTAGCTACAGAAACAAATGTTTATTGTACATAGTAAACGCATTTTGCAATAAAAAAAAATTTACAATCACAACTTGCAGGTTTTCACGATAGCTAACAAGCATCGATCAATACTGATACCAGTTTTGCAAAACTCTTCACACAGTCTGCATTTCTAACATGCATCTGGGCCAAACAGTTGATCTCACCTCCAAAACTAACTAAAACCACCAAAACACTTCATACATGTCTCAAAATAAGCTTGTTCAACTATAACACTGGCAACAATTGTCATTCTGAAACACACATTGTCACTCATAACACACTGACCTAAAAAACACCAACAACAGGGAGCATTACAGAAATTATGAACTTTTATCTTGTAGGTTTTTCAAATGATTTTTCAAATAAATCAGTATTTGATTATAGAATAAGAATGACACCTCACTTATGGAACCACGTATATGGAACAAGAATAAATCATAAATGCAGCAATTTGAAGGATTATCCTTTAATTTTTTGTATCTTTGCATATAGTAAATTATACTTTTGAAAACTAAAAATGAATTCCCGGGCTGAAAAAATAACTAACAAACATCAACATGTGTGGTATAATCACTAGCCTCTCTGTACAGTAGGAGCTAGTGAGTGGTTTGTGTAACAGCAAATCATCATTGGACAGTGCTGCAAGCATTGTGATGTTATCTCCTCTCTGGCCTGGGACATCCATGGTGCCTTTTTAACCAATCACATTTCTTCCCCAGCTTCATCCACAAAGATAAATGCATGTGCAGTTTGTCTGGATTCCATCTCCATTACTCTCTAAAAAACAGTAAATCCACAGTTTTACATTACTTTACATTATGTGTAGATGTGTATATACTCTGTTTGGTTATTGAACAGACATCTTACCTGGATATATTGGTACCGGAGTTCTTTCACACGTTCACCGTTTCTCTCAAAGGGCACAGTGTACAACACTTGGGTCGGTTTCCAGCTGAAACTGCAATCAACTGTGTTTGGAATGGTTAAATATTCTGTTAACATTATCTATATATTTCAATCTGGTTACTGTAACAATGCAGAACAGTTGCCATCATTCTGTTTTGAATGTGTTTTTAACAGTTTTGGGAACAGTGTGTAGGCATCTGAAAAAACATGTGCTCCGAATATATTGTTTTGCAGGTGGTGGAGTATGAAGGAGAAAAGAGTTCATGGTTTTTGGAGAATGTGTTCATTGAATGCATTTTGTGTGAAGGCAATGAAAAATGATTCACAGTTTGGTCCACATACACTTCTGTTTTGCTGACTGTGTGAAGAGTTTTGACAATGTGACTTCAGTATTGACCGATGCTTGTTAGCCATCTGGAAAAACTGTAGTACAGTGAATAAATTGCATATTGTAAGTACTGTAAGTAACACACTATTGAATATCTTTATATTCAGCATTTGCATGAAAATACAATAGTCCAACTGCAAAAGCCCAAACAACAAAGAAAACTCTAAATGAAAAATGTTGTGCAACTGCAAACTGAACAACTAACCAGTCTTCCCCTCTACCATATAATTCACTCCATGACATCACCCGCTTACTGTGTCCATGCTCGCATCCACTCCATGACATCACCCCCTTACTGTGCCCATGCTCACATCCACTCCATGACATCACCCCCTTACTGTGCCCATGCTCACATCCACTCCATGACATCACCCGCTTACTGTGTCCATGCTCGCATCCACTCCATGACATCACCCCCTTACTGTGTCCATGCTCACATCCACTCCATGACATCACCCCCTTACTGTGTCCATGCTCACATCCACTCCATGACATCACCCCCTTACTGTGTCCATGCTCACATCCATCTGTTTTTTTGGTTTGCCTTTCTTTGCCTGTGTTCTCGCTTAGAAAGGAGCTGAAGGGGAATAATGTTGTTGTACACTTTCAGGTAGTTACGAGTGGGAATCCCCTAGCTGCATTTATTCTGTCTACCATGCGGAGCAGTAGGAGTCGGTGTTGCCAGTAAAGTAGTGAGCCATATTTAAACCCATTCTCATGCCAACTATTTTAGCAACAGCTTAAACCAAACCCAGCCACAGATTTGACTGTGACCACCCAGGCCACAAAAGGCTAAGGAGTGAGTCCTCCGATTTGGACCAACCCACCTGCCAATAAAAAGTAACTCCCCCATTCATGGGACAATTGCTATTCAGTTCAGACGGCATCCATTTTGCCAATAACAATGGGCAATTCAGGACAACCTTGCAGTCCCCAGAGTTAAACAACACAGATCGTTAGGTCTCAAATGGCACCCTATTCCCAGCATTGTAGTGCACTGCTTTTAATGAGGGGTCAGGGTCACAGGTAGTGCACTATAGGGTCAAAGGTAGTGCACTATAAATAGGGTGCCATTCGGGACACCCGAGGCAGAGGTGCAGTAGTGATGGGACACTTAAAGCGACGCTTCGGTACGCGCCTCGAGATTTTCTAGCGAGACAGGTCGTAGCGAAGCTTCGGTACCCATTTCAGATAAAAGAAAATGCCCCTTAGATGACGTATGAAGCTTAGTTTCTGCGCTGTACAACCTCATGTGCTCGCTTTTGGGTTTGAGTCTAGTTTGAGTATATGAGGAAGTGAAACGCTGTTTATTTTCCAGAGTGGGCAAAAGTTGTTTTATGACTGACTATATTGTTACTTGTGAGATTTTTGGAATGGACACATCTAGAAAAAAATGTGTGTTCCTCAATAAAAAGTAAATAAGATATTTCCCTGTCACAAAAGCACTGTTCTTCCCTCACTGTCCAGTTCCAAAACCTCAGTTGCCAGTTCAAAACACATGCAAAAGCAAACACAAATGTCGTCTCTCTATATTTCTTTACTCACTTGTTAAACGTGCACTTTTACATTCAGTATTTACCTATTACTTATGCAAATAAAAACAAATGTTTGGAAAAAAATAAGACTATACAAATTAAGTGTGAACAGGCTTTTGTAAAAAAAAAAAATAATAATTTTAGGCTATAGTTATATTAACTATATTGACTTCGCATTGCGAATGATGCGACTGATATGAGTCCTTGAAGTGGATGACTGAAGCTTCCGTTGAGCCAATGCGACGTCATTGGGGTAATCATTATTTCACCTGCTATTAATTATTTCAACCAGTAGGTGTCCTCAGTGAGCGTTGTCTAGATGAGGCTTCAAGGAATGAGCCTTTTAGCGAAGCAATGTGCTGGAAAGCCTCATCGATTCAACAAGGCCTTGTTTGGCCATCACTAAGGCATAGGAGGGAACCACCCTTTAATTGTTGTTCTTTATAAATAGCTAAACAGAAAACAACAAAAGGAGAGCCAGAACACTGGGGGTGGATTGTTGTTTGTGTTAAATTTTTGCACTTGGTTTGCAGTCTGGCTCTCCTTTTATTGGATCCCCTGTTAGAGGCAACACGGGGCAGCTTCCTGCAATTAAAAACAATCAGAACCGCAGTGCAGAGATCTGAGTAGTACTCTCAAAATTACATGTCATCAGAATTTGTTTTTCAGGCATTATCTTTTGTTTGGACCCCTACTTCCACTGCAGCCCACAGCTTTTTGTTTTGTACATTTATTTTGGCATCTTCTCACCACAGGATTCTTGGTCACATTGTTGTGCTGAAGCCAATGACCTCCCATTGGCCAAGCGCCATTTTCTCCAAGGGTCACTGAGGCTACTGCAGCAGTCATTCGGCAGCATCTGAACGGAGGCTGTCGGATCCGACGTTGGGGCGGGGCATGGGAAGAGGGGTCCACCTCTTCCCACCCTCAAATGTTTACCGTTTGGATTGTCATTTGAACAGGATACACAAGGCCTGTACCGTCCATATAAACGGGACGGACAGGATACAGACTGTTCGGTAGAATGCCTAATTGTTGGTTTCCCGGTGACAGTGAAAGACTAAATGTAATGTGTCTGCAAACAAAATACTAAACCGTGTAAAACCAAGCAAAACAATTGACAATAGAATGGAGATCCCACCCCCCCTTCCCAAATATATATGGCTCTCGAACCGTATGACAACAGCTCAATAGACTCTCTGTGTCACTGTATAGGGCACATAGATACCTGGATGAACTATAATTGTCTACAATTAAGCCAAGATAAAACAGATTATTGTGTTTGGCAACAAAAATAAAATAACTAGTATTAGTAAAGAGCTGGATTCTCGGGCCCTTAAAACCAGGGATCAAGTGCGTAATCTTGGTGTTCGCATAGACTCAGACCTCACATTTAACAGTAATATCAAAGTGGTCACCAAAACAGCATTCTACCATCTTAAAAATATAGCCAGAATCAAAGGTTTGGTGTCTCAAAAAGACCAAGAGAAGCTCATCCATGCTTTTATCTCTAGTAGGGTTGACTACTGTAATGGCCTCTTAACTGGACTCCTCAAAAAGACTGTAAAACAGCTGCAGCTCATTCAGAATGCTGCTGCTAGAATGTAAACCAGGACCAAGAGAACAGAGCACATCACACCGGTTCTTAAATCTTTGCACTGGCTTCCAGTCAGTTACAGAATAGATTTTAAAGTGGTGCTTTTAGTTTATAAATCTCTGAATGGTTTAGGACCCGAATACATTTCTGATATGTTTGAAGAATATAAACCGAGCAGGGCTCTTGGATCCATGAACACAGATCAGCTAGTAGAGCCCAGAGTCCAAACTAAATATGGTTTAGCAGCGTTTAGCAGTTATGCTGCACACAACTGGAATAAACTACCAGAAGATCTTAGACGTGCCCCAAACGTATCAATTTTTAAATCCAGGTTAAAAACACTTCTCTTTTCACATGCCTATGACTGAGCACTTAAACGTAACCACACTGTTTAGCCTTACAGCTTTTATAGTTTCCTATGTTTTTATCCTGTTTTTATTCTTTTTATATTTTCTTATTCTATTTTTTATTATTATTATGTTGTTTTGATGTTCACATTTGAGTATTTGTTTTTATGCTATTGTATTTTTATGTTTTGTCTTTTTCTTTGTAAAGCACATCGAATGCTTCTATGTATGTATTGTGCTATATAAATAAACTTGCTCGCTTCCCAGGCCTGCATCCTGAAACTGGGTGGTAGTACGGCTTGGAGGTTCTTATTGGACAATGAGATGTCCATCCCGGGGTCAGACAGCGTGAACAGTGGTCGGCGGGACACACCTCCGTGCATCAGTTTGGATGTGGGGCTCGGTATGAAACAGACCTTCTCTGCGGGCAAATCAGAGCCGGCTGACAACCGCATTTTAACCTCGGAACTGAACCATCAACTCAACCGAATCTTCTAACCTCAGCTCTGACCACAAACCACAATCCGTGTTGCAACCCGTTAAGTTCAGTTTTGCAATTTAGAATTGCATCTATAGCACCTCCGTTTTTGGGTAAATTACTCAAAGAAGACATTATTTCTTGCAGCCAGACATTCACTGTGCTTTGACAGGCAAATAGCTGAGTGGTTAGAGAGTTGAGCCACTAGAAATGAAAAGGAAGCTGGCACAAATCTCCGAGCCAACCAGTTGAACAATCTGTAAAGGGGGATAGATTAGAGCCTCTGCCAAAACACTTAAACATGTCATAAAAATGCTAAAGAATGTGATCTCTCAAAATACAGTTTTGTGGGTTTGAGGAAGTGAAAAGACCTTTGTTGAGCCACAACTTAAAATACAACAAAACCAATTCATCAATTACCTGTCCTCATGAGTTGTAACTGTGAAGTATACTACTGTTTTGAACACATGGGGGCAGCATACAACCTCAAATGAATTGGTTATAGCCGACCTCCTGGACACGTCCCACATTTATAGGGTAGCAAATATTGACCACATGCTATGGATTTAAATCCCATAGGTGCCCAAGGTTGTTTGCTATTTCCCACCAGGAACATATTCAGATTGGGGGCAACAATCAGTCTTTCAGACTGAATGGACTGCAGGCTCTGTACGTTAGTCCCATGCCATATGTAACAGCCTATGTACCAGCCTCTCGAGCTGAAATGAAATTCCCAAGTACTTCAGGTCACATGGTTGGTGGGAGTTACACAAAGGACATAACATTATTTCCTAAACTCCAGTCACAGAACACCAAAACCTAATCTAGTCGCCATCGTCTCCTTCAAATGAGAAACGGAGATTTAGGACATCAGGTGTGCGCAATTAATTTGCAGGTGGAAATTTATAAGCGAGAGCTGTATCAGCCGGACTGGAGGTGGCTATCCCTAAACAAGGTTGATGTACCGGATTCTAAGTGCCCAACTGTGTCCTTCGGGGCGTGTGTTGAAGTCGTGTGCACTATTAAAAAAATTGCTCAATAGCTATGCATTGTGTGAATCCCATTTCAGGTACAGCAAACACGTCCCGAGGCCCTCAGAGGGCTGTTTGAAATCAATGTTTGGCCTTAGCTGAACCCAACGGTTATACGCCATGCTGAGAAGCGGCTCGATGAGCACGCAGTTAATCTTGTACCTGAGTGTAACACGACGCTTGGAGGTAGAGTTGCCCTTTATCCAGCTCTTCCTGACTAACCACACAGGACAACAACAACATCATTTCCTTTCTTTCCAGATTTAGTGGCGTCATTCAGTAAACTCAGCGTGCTGCAACACTGGTCCAGTAGCTATAATACCTTGCTGTGCAAGCGGTGTTCGCATCCTTTCAATAGAGTGCGATGGACACTGGCAGTGAAGTACCAAGCTGGTTTTACAAGCGCTAAACAACATATGGAATCTTGTTGTGGTTCAACATTCACCTACAAAACTCCATAATCTACGCTGATCCTTGAGTGATAACCTATTTCTTTAAGAAATATGTGCGTTGTTTGAGAGAGAAAGGCAAAGGGAGACGGAGAGAAAGTGTACACGTGCATGGATGGAGTGTGTAACACCTGACAATATTAACTGGTTTAAATAGGCCTACTACACGCATAGGCTGCACCAGACCCTAGACCAAGGTGTAATTGCTCTAAATACTCTGGGTAGAGGCTTTTTATACACAGACGTAGGATAAGATTCGTCGTTTAACTTATTACCATCTCCATACAGGGTAGAAACGCAGAACAGGCCTTAGATCGGTATCTGGGGGCAACATTCAGGGAAGCGCGCGACAACATTCGAAACGGCGCGAGTAGGCGGCGCCAAATCAGCTACAATCGCGCTGAGCTCACTTCCTTTTTATTCGGGGGTCGCGTGCTTTTGTCTCCATTTTCATTTCGACGGTCAACGCGCCGCAACAGGAGAGCCCAGCCGTCCTCGTCATCAGCCGCGCGGTACCAGCGAGAGCTGTACATGCAAAGCACTAAAATTAATCAGCGTGTAGAAGTGGATATTTTTACTCACCGCTTACATTACGGGACTATTTCTTCATCTGTTCTTTCCTTTTTTCCTTACACGAAGGCTGTTTCTATTGAACAATTGATTCGGGTTTTTCCATTACTAACTGTCTGATTAACACTCAAAATGGAGAATCAAGAAAGCAAGTACCTCCCGGAGCTTCTCGCGGAGAAGGACAGTTTGGATGCATCGTTTACGCACGCAATGAAACTTTTATCTGCAGGTAAAAATGTTGTGTTAAATTTACTGGTTCCACCTGTCTAAGGGATTTATATTGTATTACAATACGTTGTTTTTCTTATGCGTTTTAAAAAGGCTGGACGGGACGGGTAGCTGAAAACTAAAAACCCTTTCATACCCTGTTATTACAACCGGTCTTCTAAGTGCGGTTGGTGACACGTGATCTGCATTATTTGGTTGTAGTATTTGGAATTAAGCAATAACATTAATTTAATTTACTATCGACTTTCTCTTGGATATGCGCTCAGAAATACTATTACATTGAAGCTGCAGCCCTGTGTTCCCTAATGGGCTCTGTGTCCGCAAACCCGGGGGGGGGGGGGCAAGGATGATATTTGCTGGGGTGTTATTGTGTGTTTACTGTACCAATGTTGGTAATCCAGAAATCATTTCTATTTCGGATGGGGGTGATTGCACAAGGAGACAATGTTTATCAGAAAAGCAGCACGCTTGCCGCTCTGAAACGTGTGTTCCCCCGTTAACTCTCGGCAAACGTTGTTTATTTTGAGCATAATTATTGGGTGTGGAGAGACGACAAACGTTTCTTTATGACAAGCAACACGACTCAGCGAAGGGTAGATGACTGAAATGTTCATCACCTGGGGGTTATAACCGAGTTCAACGCGATGCTTTGTAATGCCTTGTTTGGGTAGATTCATTATAACAGCGTCAATTACAAAAAGGCTGTGGATACGTTGTTTGCCTGTCATGCCTTCATCGTGTATCAAAGTAGCGTTGGCCCGCCTGAACACGGTTCTATTGTTATAAGAGGCCCTGCGTGTTTAGAGCAGGTTTCCATGATACATCTTCATAGACGCGGCCAAAAGAATCATGTACAATACATAATCTCCATTGCAATTACATTTTAGTCTATGACCAGGCGCAATGGATGTCGCTAAAACCAGCTCTTTATGTTCAGGCTAAAAGCCAACATATTGCATATTTGGGCAATGTTGTAAGGTTGAGATGCAAAAGGCACATCACATCCAGTTGTTGAACCTTTCTGAAAAGTCAAGTTAAATAGTTAGATCTGAGACATATTTTCCCAAAAGTGTTTTTCCCTGGGTCTTGTGACTTTCCGTTTGTGTTTTAATGAACACAGACTGTGTAATGAAAATATACTCTACAGTGTACTTACAAAGGTAATTTGGCCCACCATTTAATGTGGGTTTCGGTTTATTTTAGATGGCCAGTTTCCCAGAGACACATTAAGCCTGGTCCTGTACTAAAAAGATCTTTCACTGAAGACTCACCATTGGTGATGATATTTAGTCCAGGACAGGGCTTAATCTGTGTTGAGAGAACTGGTACAGAATGATTTATAGCCAGGTGACCTGAACTGTGAGCTGTGTCCTATTGGGGTGAAAGTTAGTCTAACGGTTAGAGCAGCTGAGCAGTAATTTTTCAAGATCAGAGCAAGAGATTCCAGGGCAAACAAGGTAACAAATCTGTTCTGTCCCAGATTGAGGCAGCATTTCCGAAATTGTATGCGGGCAGAGCTGTGACAGATACCCCATTATCATCATCATAGGCATTTTGCTGAAGATATTCTAGACGATATGTAGCACATACTAGATGAAATGAAATTTTAATAGGACAGTTGATGGAAACAAAAAAACTACTGATTCGTTGTTAATGTTATAAACTCATCATTAATTTTTTTGTTATCGTACCAATTCAGGCCAATTATGGAGATATATTTTTGTGCCTGTCAGCCGGCTCAAGTTTTTGAAATCCTAATATGTTGTTAGGATCCTGTCGAGCCAACTGGTTAGCTCAGTAAGGACATGTTTTATTATTGCTGTAGAAATCACTTGCTGTATTTGTTTCAAAGTGGCTTGGTGTATTTGAAGCACGCCGAATGCTTCAAGGTGGTTTCCTACTTAGCCTCTCACAGCAACTCACCTGGCAGAACGCAGTGTGCCGTGATGTCAGATGGTCCTAACCTGGAATACAACGAGATGAATATAAACTCTATTATTACCTCAGAGATATAGACTGAGAACCGGCGTCAGCGGTGACCTTGCCTGTCACCTTTAAAGGTCACTGCTAAGTGGTGGGCAACAGGAGCCTTTCTAAAACGGGTTGCTTTGAGGTATCAACGGCGTATTTCTCTGTGGCTTTGTCCGTCGTGAAGCTGTCGGCCGATGCTGATTAGAATTCATAATACGCTGCTGTACTGACGGGGCCCATGGGTCCGGCAGGGGGTGGCGCAAATTTTCCCAGTTCCCCCCCAGGGGTGGACAGGTGGTTGTCACTGTGCTGGCCTACTGTAGTGCCTGGAAGGTTGCTGTGCGGTGGAGGACGATGTGTGTCTGTGCGATTGAGGTCGGCGACGATGAACACTGAACAGTGCAAACGCCCGGCGCCTTTATGGAAACAGCGGGCAGTTGGACTGCTCCAAGCAAATAGACCCCAACACTCTCTGCTAGTGCCGGGAACTGTGGTTAGCGTGCTTGCCCATTGCATGCTGGGGACTTGTCCTGGTGTGGTGTCAGGAGGGGGTCGGGAAAACGCCGCTGTTTGATGGACTCAGTGTTCTTTCCCGGTGGATGTTAGGTGTGATTGGCGACGGGGCACGTCCACGTTTATCGGGTCGAAACATTGTTCTGTTGGTATTTGCGCCTTTGCACAATCTGTAAATGCACGGTAGTCCCGTTTGTAAAAAGGCGGTGGGAGTTTGCGCGTCAACTGATTGAATAATACTCCTGTAGAAATCGAGAGAATCCAGAAAGGGGAGCCCAAGAAGGATGGAGGGGACACATACCTGGACCTGTTCACCGTCAAGAACATCAAACTGAAGGAACGAGTGCTGATCCCGGTCAAACAGTATCCCAAGGTGAGCTGGCTCCCCTCTACATCCTGTCCTATCCTCCTCCCATCTCTGTTTCTCTTCCCTGTGACTTGCTGCGGCACAGCTGCAGGGTACGAACACATGGGATGGTGCTGGGGACTCCTGTATAGCACCGGCACCTAGTCAAATATCAACCCAGGCAGTGCCCAAGGGGTTAGGACATTTTCCAGGTGGCCAGCGTGACCCACATGTTACGGCTACTGACCCTTGACAACGAGGGCCAGCCGGTATGGGTTGCAGACCAGGAACCCGTGACCAGGGTTCCTTTCTGGTCATCTGGGCAGCTTTTTGTAGACCGGGGTTCATCCTGTCAGAGCTTTTGATGTCTGGAGTAACACTGGTTTGATTTGTTCTATGTTAGCTAATTCTCTCGTGTTCCTGATTGGCTAGAGATTCCGGTCACCTGAGGTCCAATATCTGGGTAAATTCCTGTTAAGAATGAGAGTGAAAATTGTTTTCTTCCCTACAGATTCATTATAGAGTATCTCTGTTCTCTGACATATTTCAGGGATTGAGAGAGAGTTAGAACATTTTGTGATACAAACCTTGCCCCTGAGGGCAAGGGAATATTCAGCCATTAAATTCTTTATTGTCCTTCCAGACTGTTTTATAAAGTACCACTAAACTACTTATTTTGTCATTTAAAAAAAATATTCTTATATTGCACACCCTGTAATGTTTAAATATTGTTATTTTGTAGACATGTTGTAATTTTCAGACATGATTATTTTTGTAGATGTTTTTAATGTTTTAACCCTATTATTTTTGTAGATTTTCTGTAATGTTGCGTGGTCTTAACCTGTGTCGTTCTCTCTGGTTCCAGTTCAACTTTGTGGGGAAGATTCTAGGCCCTCAGGGCAACACAATCAAACGCCTACAAGAAGAGACTGGCGCCAAGATCTCAGTACTTGGGAAGGGCTCAATGAGGGATAAGGCCAAGGTCAGATGCTGATGCATACAGTACCTGTTTTACACACATTCACACCCCGATATAGCTAACACACGTCGCAAAACACCTGTCACACATATTTTATAAACCCATGTCAAATACAGCTGTCATACACGTTATAAACCCATGTCATATACACCTGTCATACACATGTCATATACATCTGTCATATAAATGTTAATAAGATGTTAAAAACACTTTTATAAACCAGGTGGTTCAAAATGCTAATTGTCTGAAAGCAGAGCTATTTGGTATTTCATCTGATAATAATTTTGGTAACCGCTTTATAAAAGCAATAAGGCATCTCAGTGGTTTCTGGTACATTTCCAATATAGCACAGCCCGGTACTGTTTCCAGACACTTGATTTGTCGTGCCTTAGAACAGCTCTTACTCATGCTATATTGTCCATATACCACAACCCCTAATGTCCTAATGCTTAAATATACCCACCTGTCAAGACGCTGTCGTCTACACCTGATATGGGCTCTTTACTGGGCAAAGGCTCATTGGGGGACAAAACAATAGGGAGATAGAACGTGGAGGACAAATGCCAAAAATGCCACCTGTCGTGGCTGACCTGTTGAACGCTCGGCCCGTGAAGCTGTCACGTTTAACATCCTGTGGTATAAAGCTGTCATGTACACCAGACATTCTACAAATGGCTAAGAGACACACGCCTCATAAAGCTGTGTCATGTATTACACCTGTCATAAAAAAAAACTCTTCTACAGACAGCGACAGCGCTGCATGTCTGCGACTCCCACACAGGCCTGTTTCCACTGTGATGGAGTCAGCAGGCCGTTATGGCCATCGCCCTGTTGTTTGTCAAGTTGTCCACTCGTTTATTATCATGAGGTAGTTTTGCCACTGGGGATTGTTTAGACTGACTGCTTGTGGGTGTGTGTGTGTTACGTGGCTCTAACAGTTCTGTCTCGCCGGGTTTCAGGAGGAGGGTCTGAGGAAAGGAGGCGAGCCCAAGTACGCCCACCTTACCATGGAGCTCCACGTGTTCATTGAGGTGTTTGCTCCGGTCCCCGACGCCTATCTGCGCATGGCGCATGCCATGGAGGAGGTCAAGAAGTTTCTCTTCCCGGTAAGGCCCCGGGCTCCAGCGCCCTGATCAGTCCTGGACGCTCAGGCTTTCATTTTTACATTTACCTTTTAGTCATTCAGCTAGCACCCTTATCTTTTGCGACTTGCAGTAGTACTGAGGGCATACATTTACGACCTGGTCCCTTGTGGGAATCAAACCCGCAACCTTGGGCGTTGCAAGCAACATGCTTTACCAGCTGAGCTACGCAAGACGTGTCTCGTCATCTCCATGTCTCTGTCGTTATCTGTCTGGCATATCAGTCAACGACAAACCCGTACATACAATGACAGCCTGGGAAGGGTCGGGCTGTGCTCTCACACCCGCTCAGCTTGCGTTCCAAGACCGGAGGAGTTGGTGTTTTTACGCCCAGCTAACACGGACGGTTAATTGCTAGGTATCGATTGCCGCGTTTGAATGGTACGCTCTGCGTTGCTAGACAGACGGACCAACGCTGTGTCTGCTCACCTGGAATAACCAGGTTCGATGGGTCCATCGGCCTGAGCAGGTAAGCAATCAGCTTAGCAGGAATTGGGTCACTTTCTCCTCATAGGGCTTTGAATGCGTCTAAGCCTGCAGTGTCAGGTGGAGTGTGCCGGGGGGAGGTCATTCTGCCCCCAGACGCCTGTCTCACTCTGGAGTCACGCTGGGGCCGCCATTTCTTATAGCTGCCAGATTGTACATGTGGCTTTTTCTTCTGGAATGTGTAACAACGTTGGAATTAGTTTAAATTCCAGTTAGTTTTCAAATTGACCAAAATTCCAATTCCAAAACTTCCAGATTGAAAAATAAATTAACCCCTACCCTGTTGACCAAAGCAGAAGCCCTTTAAAAAAAGAAGAAAAAACGTGTTCTCCCATACAAACTGCTCACTACATTCATCACACACAAAACAACGCTAAGCAGCACTGTTTTTAGTAGGAGAGTTTTCGATCTGCAGAAGTCCCGTTGTAGTCTAGCAGGGATATCAGGCACTGTTCTTCACCCTACGGGACAGGGGACCAGTAGGGTGGGCAGGTTTTATTCCCCCAGCCCAGCACTTATACATCAGTCCCTGCGGTGTGCCAGTACTATCTCTTACCCTACTAATGCATTCTGGGAAATGTCTGTTTTGCATCAAGTGTTTGCGGCTGAGGTAAACCAATATGGGTTTCTGAGGGGCATCTCAGCGGACAGCATTCTTGACTCTGGTGGCCCAATTCCTTCAGCATTGAGGACCATCACATGCTTTATGAAGGATTCCATTCTGTAGTGGTGTAAATTATGTTCCTAATTCTGAAAAACGGCTAAAATTGTTTTCACTATGCGGTAATTGCTTGTTTTTCCCCCAGAAAGATGCATAAATCATGTAGATGATTATACTCATTTGTTTGGAATATATTGACCAGCACTGGTTTGGATGTGTGTTATTTCCCTAAGTGGACCATCTTGTTTAGTCACAATGTTATTAGCGTAGTGTTTTACATTGCAATTATTATCCCCATGAAAATTGGTCTAGGTTACTTCCCTTCATTTATCTAGTTTAATGAAAATTGGTCTAGGTTACTTCCCTTCATTTATCTAGTTTAATCAAAATTGGTCTAGGTTACTTCCCTTCATTTATCTAGTTTAATGAAAATTGGTCTAGGTTACTTCCCTTCATTTATCTAGTTTAATGAAAATTGGTCTAGGTTACTTCCCTTCATTTATCTAGTTTAATGAAAATTGGTCTAGGTTACTTGGCTTACTGTATCTAGTTTAATAAAAATAGTTCTGTGTCACTTAGCTTTGTTTGCCTAGTTAAATGGCAGTTTTTCTTTTCTATGAATCATGTTCTGGTGGCAGATCAGACCCCAGGGTTGAGCTCAACTGATTCATCATTGAGTCAACCAATCACTTAATTTCTGCCGTCAGGATGGATTTGTCTCTAGCACAAGAGTCACAATGCACAAGTCTAACCTGCTAGGTTGAAGTGGGTCCCCTTTCCTAACCTTGTTTTGATATATCTGGTGTTATGGGTATGTAAAAAAAAACTTTGTGACCCAAGAATTGTCAAATGCAAAGCAGCGTATTGACTGTCTAGCTTGTTAAACAAAGGCAAAGCCGTGTTGCTCATGGCGATGGATTAATATGTAATCAGACAAATGGCAGTGTTCTGTGTGCTGTCACTCAAAGCGATCGGGGCATAGCGGCCACCCAGCTCTGAATGCGAGTCCCAAACGTCACCCTTATCCCTTTGCAGTTCACTCCATTGACCAGATGTAGCCTTACGCGCCCTTTTCAGAAGTCGTTCGGCACATAGGGCCCCGTTTAGAATACAGAGCCGATATTTGCGGTCTGTTGAGACCAAGTCGCAGCCCAAATTTCACCCCGTTTCCTGAAATGTTGCCCTGGTCATAACTAGGTCTCTGTGTGAAGAACAGGGTGCCACTCAGGAAGCTGCCTCCCAGGCCTGCGTGTTTATCGGGTCGTGGCGCTAACCCCTCCCTGCTTTAGACGGTTTGACTCTGGGTTTGATGGGTGTGCAAGATACTTCCCCACGCAGGAGTTTACAACGTAGTAGATTGTCTGTTTGTGTTACGCTGTTTGCATGCATGGGGAGACATACAGCAGAGAGCTTTATGGTGCCTGGTACCCAGCTCTCTCAGTCTGGAGGCGAATGCTTTGCGTTGAGCAACCTACTAATTGCCTCTCCTCTCTCATCTTCTTTTCCCTCCATCCCGCCCTCTCTTCTCCTCTTCCATCTGTCGTTTTCTCCCCTCTCACTTCTCTGTGCTTCTGCCTAACCTCCATATCTCTCTCATCTCTCGTCCCCTCTTCTCTCCCTCTCCGTGCAGGACATGATGGACGACATCTGTCAGGAGCAGTTCATGGAGATGGGTTATCTGAACGGTGGCCAGGAGCTTGTGCCAGGCGCTCCACGGGGCCGAGCGGGACCGCTGGGTCCTAGAGGTCGGGGAGGGCCACCCGGACAACCTGGAACACCTAGGTAACTGCAGAACCACACAGGAACAGGCAGACAGGTAACAGACAGACAGGTAACCACAGACAGACACCCAGATAACATACTGACATGAACCACAGACACCCGGATAACAGACAGACAGGCAACTACAGACAGACACCCAGATAACAGACAGACAGGCAACTACAGACAGACACCCAGATAAGGCAGACAGGTAACCACAGACAGACACCCAGATAACAGACAGACAGGAAACACAGACAGACACCCAGATAACAGACAGACAGGTAACCACAGACAGACACCCAGATAAAAGACAGACAGGCAACTACAGACAGACACCCAGATAAGACAGACAGGAACCACAGACAGACACCCAGATAACAGACAGACAGGTAACCACAGACAGACACCCAGATAACAGACAGACAGGT